>CM062809.1:1235067039-1235259217 GCA_031772625.1 Pinus tabuliformis | reverse complement strand
TATTGAACAAGTTACTTGCAGATTTCTACGACAAATACTCAAATACATACATTGCAGCCGACACCAAAATAAAACTGCACAAACTAAATACAACATTGGAGAGAAATAAACATCACACACATCTACATAGTTATTTTTGGACAAAAGTTCCCGGAAAAACCCAATGCGGGAAAACCGATGCAACAACTAAGGGTTTTATTATTATGCAGTAGTGATTCTGAGAATCTGAGTACAATTCGTTAGATGCCCAACTGGCTACCCGATACAGAGAGAAACTGGACAAAACGAAATAGTGAGATGATCTCACCCTGTCACTGAAAGATTTGGCTTTGATCTGCTGGAAGAGAGCCTCTGTGTCCCTTCTGCGCCAGCCTCTGCGCAGAACTACGTCAACCTCATGCAGTATATGCCTCACTTTTGCTGGGGATTGTGCTGCAGTTGGATTTCTATCTAGAAACTTTCACATTCCATTTGTTGTCTTAGTTTGCTTTCTCTCAACTCCATGCTTGCCAAAGCTGATTGAAACTCTTCTATCTGTTTTGTGTTGCCAATGTTCCCTACCTCCGAGCCTTTTTTTTCAACTACCTTGGTTTGCTCTAGTTCTTGTCTCAAAGCGATCAACTGTTGCTGCCCTCTTTCCATATTGTTTTGCAAATTTATTATCTGCTCTTTGAGAACCTTGTTTTCCCTTTCAAGTTTTTGACTAACTACTAACATTTCTTTTATCTTTGAATCTTCATGTTGTTCCTTTGATTCAATAAGCTCAATTCTTCTTTTCATGTTCATGAGCTCGCTTACATAAAGCTCCGACGACCACAAAAGCGGAGTGGTTGTGGGGCTATATGTGTTCTTACTACTTTCTTCTTTGTTTGCTCTTAAGTTTTCACTTTCTCCTTGCTTTAGCCTATACTCCTCTTGCTTAGACCGCACCCCTTTACCTTTTACCTTATCCACCCCTTGACTTCCCTGCTCTTCCTCTAATGAGTTCATTTTGACAATGAAAGTTGCCTTGTTATTGGTTGATTTTGGTAAGATCCATGTGAGTTTTCTTCTCTATGCCTGTTTCATTTGTTTAGCTTGTCTACGCCTTAAAATCCCTTTGTATTGCTTTGCATTCACAAATATCAGTCTTTCACTTGTACCAAATGTATCAGATGAAACACACCTTGTCCCTCTTACATTCTCTGTCAAAATGTTAGGTGTAAGACCTGGAATTTGAAGAGGGTGAATCCGAGGAATGCTCCAACCTTCCTCATAAAGCCTCCTTAAAACAGAACTGTAATATCCCCAATTTTGTGAGCATGGGAGTCACAAAGGAATTTTGCCCAATTTTAGTAATATTAATTAAAAGGGGGCAAATAATATTGGAGAAAGGTGGCTAGTATCATTTTATCAGAGAATAGCAGGAAATTATTATTTAATTAAATGACGGCAAAAGTGACGTAGTGGAAAATGACCCCCACCAATAAAATAATTTAAAAAAAGGAGTCTAGAGGCATGAGGAGAAATTATAAAAGGAGGATGGACTCATTTTGTGGATTATCTTTCGTCATTTTGCAATTTCAACATTAGTTCCCTTGAGCTGCTTAGCCAAGACAACCGTGATGTTGAGCACCAGGGATTTCCGAGCGGAAATTCCACCTCTACCTTCGGTGAACTTCGAGTGTCACCCTAGGGGATTAAGGAGTCCATCTTAGGGCTTTTCTAGGGGCTACATTGGAGACCATATCCAGCTGGAGCATGTTTCTCTTAGGGCGTAGAAGGAAATTCGAAGAGGCTGAGAGAAAGTGGAAAACAATGGAGTTTTGGACGAAGAATTTGCAAATATTTATCCATAGGGAGGGCGAGTTTTTCCTTGGTGATTTGTAGGGCTGAGAGTGCTGCATTTTGGAGGGCCGAATTTATCATTTCATGGGTTTTTGGATAGCTACTGCGTAGACATTTTTACAATGAGATTTTGAGAGTTCGGGCTAAGGATAAATAAAGAGGCTTGGAGGAGGGATTTGCAGGGGTTGGAGGAGATTTTTCCAGCTGAGAGAAAGTGGAAAACAATGGAGTTTTGGACGAATAATTTGCAAATATTTATCCATAGGGAGGACGAGTTTTTCATTGGTGATTTGTAGGGCTGAGAGTGTTGCATTTTGGAGGGCCGAATTTATCATTTCATGGGTTTTTGGATAGCTACTGCGTAGACATTTTTACAATGAGATTTTGAGAGTTCGGGCTAAGGATAAATAAAGAGGCTTGGAGGAGGGATTTGCAGGGGTTGGAGGAGATTTTTCCAATAATTGATTGGCCTTCTACAACAAAATTATTTCTACAGGGCGTTTTTCCAGCTAGTTAGACTTAGAACCATACACATTTATTGGGGTCACTAGGGCACATTGGATTTATCTCAAACGCCCTCATGGTTTTTGTGGGTTTATTGAGAAGAGTCTCCAGCTAATTTTATAGAAAATTTCGGGCAATACTCGGCCCTGAAATCGTTGTTCTTATAGCATGGCGAATTGCTAGTTAGCTGGGGAATCTGCGTCACTTGGTGGGCTCAGTTTTGGCTTGGAGTTGGACCAAACCCTTTATGGGTATTTCTGGGATTTTGGAGAGGAGTTAGTGGCTACAATTTCAAGGTGATCCAAGCATTCTTGAGCACAGAATATTCAGTCCCTTACTGTTGTACGAATTGTTGAAGTTTGCTACTGCGCCATCTCTCACAGGCCTACGCAGTTCCCTTGGGTGATTGTTGTGTGGAGTGTTCGTTGGAGGATTTAGGGGTTGAGTTGTTAGTATTTCATTTGGAGGGTGATTGTGGGAGATTGCTAACATTTTGGAGCAAAAATTCATCATTTTCGGCTATAGGTGAAGCATTCTGGTATTTAAGGAGGGCCAAGCTATTTGGGGTCGAATTTGGAGGTTCAAAACCAGAGAAAACCCATTCTGGGTTTTTCTGGGTTTTTTACAAGGATCACAACCCCAAATTTACAAAAATTTCTGGGCAGTTTTGAGGGGTCAAATCAGGGTGCCAAGTCAGCCAATAGTGAAGAAAAATTGGCCAGCGCAGATTTCTGGAGGGACAAACTATTGCAATGGTTGGGCATTGGGAGATTGATCACTTGAGGCTTGTAGCTTGCCTTGACCAAACCCAAGCATACTCCTTCCAATTTTATTGTACTCCAGCAGTTCATTTATAATAAAAATTGGCCATTTGGGTGTTCCAAAGCATTTTTTTGTTCATGGGTGTTTGCTGAAATTTATTGTGTTGTTATTTTTGTGCATGTCTCTAATTATCTCTGTAAAATTTCTATTTGGAATATTACAGTGGTATCAAAGCATGATCTTGGCCAGCTAGAGCCAACAAGTTCATGGAGGATTTGGCCATGCATTCATAGTGACTGGTGAATTTATGGGCATTCCGATGACATCGAAAGGGAAGAGTACACAAGGGATGATGGAAGAGCTTATGAGGAAGAACTGATTGTTGAGGAGGCAAAACCATCAAGTCCTAGAGAGGATACAACAAATGATACAAAACCAGCAAAGAAGCCAAGCATGTGCAAGCACAACCCAACAGTACAACACCCATATGTATGGCCAGTTTGGCCGTCCTACCATGCCTAATTTTCTGGATGAACTAGAGAAGGAAAACCATAGGTAAAGGACAGGATCATCATGTAGAGGGGCGCAGTTAGAGGGTGAGACTAGGGGGTGTTTCTGCTGGTGGAGACCGTGATTTAGATGTCATGAGCCTAAGGAGGAGGTTGAGCGTGAGGGTGTGCAGGATGGTGAGGAGCACATTGATATACTGAGTGTGGCAGAGGAGTCACCATTACTGGAGACCTCTTTGATAGCACTGGTTGACACCTTGGTGGAGAGAGTAGAGCCTACACCCTTAAAGCCATATGTTGATGAGGTTTTATCCCTAGAGGAGGTGCTAGGTGACATAGAGGTACCTAGAACTATGACTGAGTTCCTTGACCGTGGCCACCTACAACAACATGGAGAACACAGAGGGACGTGAGCTAGTCATGGAGGGAAGGTTTGTGACCCATATAGAGCCCATTGTGGAGGAGGACGAGCAATCATCTTTTGGGCCAACCACCGATTTAGAGCATACAGATGTACAAACCGTCAGTAGAGCCACAATACCTCCATACAGTAGTTCTCTTTGGGCTTTATAGATGGGAATTGCAACATTGTTAGGCTACCTCTGCACAGCGAAGAGGGAGGTGCAAAATTACCCCGACAGATTTTATGTACCGACCAGGTCAGTGTGATGAGGCGACATGAGCTACACAGGGAGCAACATTTGCAGGATGAGCAACTGATTTCGTGTATGGTTGTTCGTGCATTCGATCCCTCTCTCGGGGTTGGATGGCGAGAGATATTGAGTTGGTATCCGATGGAGCTGGGTAGGAGGTTAGATGCATCCATGGCCATTGTTCAACAGAGGCTATGGATTTTCGGAGGGGCTAGAGGGTCAGACTATTGTTGGGATTGTTGTCGCACAGAATGTCTAGGCACTACGACAACGACTTAGATTGGGGGTTGTCACCTTGATCCCCAATCTCTCCATTTAATCTGTCTCCCTACAGCAGGCTAAGGGGGGTAGACCCTATGGAAAAGTGGAATGAAGAAGAACTAGTTGGGAACCAACCAGTTCGGGAGACACAGCGATCAAGTACTTGATTAAGATTTAGCAAGACATATATGATTTGATTAGATTTTAAGCGATTGATACCAATGCTTTATGGAGTCAACGATCTTGCTAGGGAAATTAAGACCAAGTAATAGATTAGCAACTGCTGCTTAGATGAATGACTATTTTATATGAAATGCAGATCCTAAAACTAATATGAGATGCAAGAATCTTGGTTAATTTTAGTTAAATACCTATTTAAATGTGAACCCTTCAATCCTTTTTGTATTGAGCCTGATTTCATAGTAATTGGCAGAGAGAAGATCAGGAGAAGCACACTAAGGTGTGATTAACGATACCTCTCCTGAAATTCTAACATACCCGGTGCTCCGGTGCTGCAGATAACTGTGGCTCTGATGATTGCAAGGTCACCATTTTAAGTACTATTAAAACAGGCTTCTCAAGAAAAGACGGATGGAGATCTATCTATCTATCAACCAAGCTTATGCTTGGAAGTAAATTTTATCTATGCAAAGTTAACTTATATGCAAATGCACCAGATGATGAGAAGATGAGATGAAGTTAGATTCAAGGATGAAAAGATGCTTATGTCGCAGAAACTTCCAATATCGAAATGAAATGTTCGCTTTATTATATGAAGACTCAAAATTAAACTCTTGAAGATATTACAATTAGAACACAAACTTATTTCAAATCTTCTTGATACAATTTAGCTCAAAGAGAACAAAAATAACTTTGCAATTCGATATCAATGTCAACAGATGCTAAAAAAATACTTAGTTTATGAAACAAAGGATATGCATTTTATCACAATTCCATGACAAAGTACTTAATTTTCAGAAATTAATTTTTAGGACAATAGTAAGAAAAACTTTATGACAACAGCAATATGACAATGAAAACAGTAAGCTATCAATGATATCTTTATGCCAAAATTTACCAAAATTTTTCCAAACTTGCCCACATGAATTATAAAATTTTTCAGCCTGTTGTGATGTAATTTCTGGAATTATATCAGATTTGATATACTTATTAGAGCCAACAATTAAAACATGAAATAAGCTTAATGATGAATGACCAACTCAAGAAATTAATTCCTTAATGTATTAGACAACTTAGGAACTGATTTTAGGCTAACCCACATGAAATTTTTCCATTGTTATATTTCAAACATCAAAAACAGAATTATTCAGAGATAACAGTAACCCAAAATGTAGATCTAGCCCAAATTCTTGATACACATCAAACATAAATGACTTATTAATGTATCTAGCAATTTTTTAGTTAATTTAAAACCACTTAGATGTGTTTTTCACCACTATTAGAAAGGTATATGACTGCTGGAGCAAATAGCGAGGAAAAATATGGTTTCGAGATCAAACCCTTAGGCCCTAAGCCTTGAAAGTCACTTACCCAAGTTGCCAAAAAAATTTCAATATCGGAAACACAAATTTTTACCAAATTTTCTGCAAAAACCCAGCAATGATTAACTTCAAAAAGCCAAATATTCAAATCAGAAATGGAGCAAGGGAATCTAGGGCCAATGAGAACTAGCACTAGGCCCAATAGAACTAGTGTTGGGCTAGGAGAAGGCAGATATGGGCTTAGGAACCCCAAAACTTGAAAGCCTTGTTCTGGAAAAAATTATTTTGCTTCATATTTTCAGATTTATTGCAAAATCTTTGATGGTTGGCCTTGTAAAAAGATTTGGGATAAGATATTGTCGTCCAGGGTCTAGATCTGTCTCAAAACCCCCAGATTTGCTTGAAAAATTTCAGATCTGAAGATTTGCTTGGTTAATTTCTCAGATCTATTCCTGCAAACAATCTTTGAACCCAGATCTTGCCCTCCAGGGTCTAAACCTAGCTCAAATCTAAAGATTTACTTGGTTGATTTTTCAGATCTATTCCTGCAAACAATCTTTGAACCCAGATCTTGCCCTCTAGGGTCTAGATCTAGCTCAGATTTTAAGATTTTCTTGGCTGATTTTTCTGATCTATTTCTGCACAAGTGAAAAGAGAAAAACCCAATACCCAATATGTACAAAAATAGAGAAAATCCCAAAAAACCCAAGTGTTAAAATTCAAAATTATGTTACAATATTTTAGATTTACACAAGTAAATAACAAGTCTATACAAATAATTTACAGACCTATCAGATCCGAGGAGGATGAGTCCAACTCTGCTCCCAGATCTGATAATCTGAGGATCTTAATAACCAGATCTATCAAAATTTCCACAAAATATTTAAAAGATTTTGAAATTTTAGAGAGGTACTAACCCAAAAGCACCCTGTAGAAAAAACGATTATCGTTAGATAAATCCTGAGGCTTATATGAAGTAGGCTTTCAGAAAATATGTGTTAAGAGTTGGTTGGTCCAATCGAGAACTATCCCCAAGCGCTCAATGAGAACCTGATAGATATTTTGCAAACACTAGATCAACCATCAAATAAAGTAGAGAAATAAAACAACAATAAAATTATGAAGAAATAGAGATACCTGCTACTTCAATCAAAATTAAAAATGTTACCCTAGATCCAACAAACTGAATAAGATACTTGTATTCAGATTATTCTAAGAGAGCTATTCATTGATAGTTTTCAGATAATATTAAGCAGAAATTAAAACAATGTTACCGTAAATTCATGAAGAGGAACACTACAACACGTTGAAACCCCAAAGACTTTTGCATTAATTCAAAAAAGTATACAAGAGAGCTTGAGAGCTTAGTACATGATCCATAGATCGGATGATCCTGACTGTCAAAATGACCACCTATTTAAAAATAAATCTTCCAACGGCTAGTTCGAGTGATCCTTGTCAAAGTAATCTCGACCGTTGATGAGGATCAAAATTTCTTTTAATCTCATTTGTCGAAATTTTAATTATTGAGGAAATTTCGAATTTTTCAATTAAATGTATTTTAATTAATTCAAAAATTAAATTTTTGAATTAATTTTCTCAAAATTTTGACTTTGACTTAACCCTAGGGACCAAAGGCCTAAAATTTAGCAAAATAATCAATTTACCTTAGTCCCCGGACCTCTTTAAAATTTAATTTTTAAAGGACCCGCGAATTTTGCCTTTGGAAAATTTAAATCTACCTAGGACCTATAATTAATTAAATTTTTGGCTTAGGATTTTAATTAATTTTGGCCAAAAAATTTTACTTAATTAACCTATGAGGGGAAAATTATTTTTCTAACCGTCAAGACACTCTACATCATGATTTTTACATTTTTTACATCTCAAGGGGCAAAACCCATTTGAAATAGACCCTCACAGACTACCCATTTCTGCAACACAAATATAATCCAACAGACTAAGCAATTTGTAATAAAATAACCTAACCAAATAGTTTTTTTCTAGTTAAGACTAACCTAAGTACCCATGGGGGATTTGAACCAGTGACCTATCGCAAGGAGTGCCTTAACAGTGCACCCAATCACCGTCAATCCAAGGCCCCATGGGCAACCTAACCAAATAGTTAGGATTATTCCCAAATCACTTTTACAAAGACTTGATCTATAACACTAGGACTCCCCTAAGATCCCAGTGACAAAATCCACTCTAGCTTTGGGGTAAGGTTGAAGGAAAACTCTGTCGACCATCGGAGAATGGATCGATGAGACAATAAACCTCCCAGAATATAGATCGTCACCAGAAAAGTAGGTTTACCTAGGTGATTACATACACGACACAGATCTGCTGAGATTATTTACATTATACACATGCAGAATGGGTTTGCATTATAACATGATCCTCATGCTGACGATGATAGCTGGATGGCAAGAACACATCGATCAGGCACTATCCATTTTACGAAAAAGGGGGTGTACTGCTATGGGTCGTTGACACGTAGTGGTTAACAGGGGTTCAGGAGGGATTATCCATCACATCATGGAGTCGGTGAGTGATGGTAGTAGTTGCACGATGGACTCGTTGGTTGGGTGCATACATCGTTTCATATCCCGTATAGAGTTCTTGACAACACTAGTGAGAAGATGGATTGACAGGGGAGCAGGTAGATTTCATGAGTTGTCATGGCATGTTGGGCGTACATGTTTTTGTAAGATGATTAGCATACTCTGGTAGGAGTTGGTAGGAGGAGGTGGAATCGGCAGGCCACCAGAGAGGGTATTGTATGGAGACGGTTCTCTGTCACTGGTATGTTGGACACATGAGCTACTGAGGATAGGATCAATAGTGTTATTCATGTTAGTGTGTGAGGAGTTAGGCCACTTAGGTCTATCTGGGAAGCTGAGGAGATACAACTCACATCATGGAGGGCTTACCAACAGAGTGGTAGTAGAGATAGCGACCCTGACAAGATGCGGGATGATGCATATGGAATCAGTCTTAGACCTTGATATCTAGGGGTGTATAGGGGTATGCAGCGATGCACAATAGTATGTGAAGGAGAACAGAGGTGTGCAGTGGTGCACAGTGGTGTGTAGGGTTGCATCATGGTGTAGGAGGAGTGGTTCGCATCTTAATGCATTCCTTCATAGAGTGATGGGCACATCGGTACAGGAGGGATACCAGTTGATCCAGGATGATGCAACAACATGTAGCAGGGTCTGACAGTGCATAGAGATGTGTGATTCGATGCAGTTGTATGCCAGGGGACACGAGGATACATGGTTATATGCAATAGTGTGCAGGGTTGCACTTCAGACAGAGGGAGTGTTACTAGCAAGGAGATTCCTTGACGAGGATGTCAGGCATTTCATTGCGGTGGACATACCTAGGTTGGGAGAGCAGGTCAGTCATGAGACAGGTTGGGAGCATCCACACTGGTTCTTGATAATGCCCATTGGAACCCATGCATCTTCCACTCATTGTCACCACGTCCATTTGAGGGGAGCCTTGTTGTGTTCGATCTGGACCCATAGTGTGGATAGGAAGACTTGGGGGATTTCCCTTAGACGGTGCTATGAGGCTCAGTGCCTTAGGGGCACGATAGATATTTTGCAGTGGAGCAGGTCAGTGCGCGAGTTGACAACCACATGTTGGGAGATAAGGTGACTTTTTGTAGGGGTGGCATATTGTTCATCACTAAACCTACACCTAGGGAGATGGTAATGGGGGAGACATGTCCCACTCTTTCCATAGGGCATGTCGGGATCCTTCACGAGCAGAGGATACCATGTATGACTGAGGCAGTTTTCTAGTGGGTGTCCGAACTCTAGACATTGTAGTGGCACATTATCAAGAGGGTGGATGGCAGACTTAGTGGTGATGGTTGGAAGGTGCAGGATGGATCCACATACATTGAGTCGATTGCGAGTATCAGAAACCCATATATTGGCTGCATTCATGCGGTAGCTATTTGGCACATGCGGTTTCCAGTGGTCATCAGTACTACACACTGGCAAGCACAAGGCAGCTTAACATGCATCAAATTAGTTCATGATATATGGAGCATATATATTGATTGCATACAAGGACTAGAGACGAGGCACGAATGGATTCCAATAGTTGTCAGAACTATGTCACAATAGGTTTGGCTATGGGATCCGGGGATTCAGTTGGTTGATAGATCACTTTGTCTCATGATGAGCAAAGTCATGGTAGAGAGTGATCTAGTTCACTCTTGGGTTGACACATGGGGGTTCGCGGAGGCCTTCATCGTATGGCGAAGCAGGCTTTCCCTGTTGCTGCACAGGTTCAGGGTTAGCTTTGGATGGGTAGGCTTTGGCATCATGGAGATACCTGGGCAGGATGTATTTTTATTTGTTAGTATTTCACCACCGGGTTCCAGGAGAGGAGGATACGGTATGTGCATGATGGGTAGACAATTGTAATTAGAGTGGCACAACGTCGACATGGTGGCATCTTTTTTAGATTAGCATGGGACCCTAGTATCGAGGGATTCATTTATGACAGGATGGTGCAAGGATTCAGGGTGACTTAGTGGCACATTTGGGACCTCGGTATTGTTTGCAATGACAGTGTGGTTAGCATAAAGAAAGCTTGTTCGAGCATTGCTTGGGGACAAGCAATTTTTGGCGGGGAACACTGTAATATCCCCAATTTTGTGAGCATGGGAGTCACAAAGGAATTTTGCCCAATTTTAGTAATATTAATTAAAGGGGGCAAATATTATTGAAGAAAGGTGGCTAGTATCATTTTATCAGAGAATAGCAGCAAATTATTATTTTATTAAATGGCGGCAAAAGTGACTTAGTGGAAAATGACCCCCACCAATAAAATAATATTAGAAAAGGAGTCTAGAGGCATGAGGAGAAATTATAAAAGGAGGATGGACTCATTTTGTGGATTGCCTTTGGTCTTTTTACAATTTCAACATTAGTTATCTTGAGCTGCTTAGCCAAGACATCCGTGCTGTTCAACACAAGGGATTTTCGTGCGGAAATTCCACCTCTACCTTCGGTGAACTTTTAGTGTCACCCTAGGTAAGTAAGGAGTCCATCTTAGGGTTCCTCTAGGGGCTATATTGCAGACCATTTCCAGCTGGAGCATGCTTCTCTTAGGGCATAGAAGGAAATTCGAAGACGCTGAGAGAAGGTGGAAAGCAATGGAGTTTTGGATAGAGAATTTGCAGATATTTATCCATAGGGAGGATGAGTTTTTCCTTGGTGATTTGTAGGGTTGAGAGTGCTGCATTTTCGAGGGATGAATTTATCATTTCATGGGTTTCTGGACAGCTACTGCGCAAACATTTTGATGAGATTTTGGGAGTTCGGGCTAAGGATAAATAAAGAGGCTTGGAGGAGTGATTTGCAGGGGTTGGAGGAGATTTTTCCAATAATTTATTGGCCTTCTACAACAGAATTATTTCGAAAGGGCGTTTTTCTATCTAGTTAGAGCCATACACATTTATTGGGGTCACTGGGGCACATTGGATTTAGCCCAAACCGTTTCTAGGTTTTTGTGAGTTTATTGAGAGGAGTCTCCAGCTAATTTTATAGAAATTTTCGGGCAATATTTGGGCTTGAAATCGTCATTCTTATAGCAAGGTGAATTGCTAATTAGCTGGGGAATCTACGTCACTTGGTGGACTTAGTTTTGGCTTGGAGTTGGACCAAACCCTTTATGGGTATTTCTGGGATTTTGGAGAGGAGTCAGTGGCTACAATTTCAAGGTGATCCAAGCATCTTGAGCACATAATATTCAGTCCCTTACTGTTGTACGAATTGTTTAAGCTTGCTACTGCGTCATCTTTGATAGGCCTACGTAGTTCTCTTGGGTGTTTGTTGTGTGGAGTGTCAGTTGGAGGATTTAGGGGCCCGAGTTGTTAGTATTTCATTTGGAGGGAGATTGTACGGAGATTGTTAGCTTTTTGGAGCAACAATTCATCATTTTTGGCTACGTATTTGAGGAGGGCCAAGCTATTTGGGGTCGAATTTGGAGGGTCAAAACCAAAAAAAACCTTTTTTGGGTTTTTGACAAGGATCACATCCCCAAATTCATAGAATTTTCTGGGCAGTTTTGAGGGGCCAAATCAGAGTGCCAAGTCAATCAGCAGTGAAGAAAAATTGGGCCAGCGCAGATTTCTGGAGGGACAAACTATTGCAGCAGTTGGGCATTGGGAGATTGATCACTTGGGTCTTGTAGCTTGCCTTGAGCAAACCCAGGCACACTCCTTCCAATTTTATTGTACTCCAGCAGTTTATTTATAATAAAAATTGGCCATTTGGGTGTTCCAAAACATTTTTCTGTTCATGGGTGTTTGCTGAAATTTATTGTGTTGTTATTTTTGTGCATGTCTTTGATTATCTCTATAAAATTTCTATTTGGAATATTACAAGAACCCTGTGCTTTGTTTTGGAAAATGTTTGATGTTTTACACCCCGCTGAGGTAAATTTCCCTAATTCTAGGTTACATGGGTGCTTGTTTTTCACCAAACCAAGTTCTTTGTCTTCATTGGACCCTCTTGTCCCCATGCTTAAGATAGATAGACAAGCACACTATATATAAAATAAAGAGAAGAGAGAAAGATGTAGGTCCAACCTATTCCTCATGGTGTGCCTGTAGAAATCGGTCTCTGCCCTGCTCCTCACTGCTGCTGTTGCTATCTGCTGCCTGCCTGTTCCAGGAACTCTGCCTGTCGTTGTCTGCCTGTTCTGGGAACTCTGCTATCCTTTGCCTCTGTCTGCTATGGTATCCGCTGCCCCTGTTTGCAATGGGAACTCTGCCTATGCTGTCCACGACTTCTACCGACACAATGATGTCTGCAAGGATCCCGGCACAGGAATGTGAAAAAACAGAAAGAGAACTGTCAAACTGTTTGTCCACAGAAATCCAGAAATACTTAACTCTTTTGGAACTTCATATTTTTAAACACGAATTCCTAATTAGTGAAACACTTCAACGGTCTGCAGTCGCCATGATACATCTACACAAACAAACCATACCTGTAAGTGCAAAATCAAATGCAAATATGAAGCACCTTATATTACATGAAATGGTAGCCGAAAAGAATCTTTGAATTCCTGCAGTAAGTAAGAAACCCTCATAGTTGATGAGTAAATAAGTAGCCTGTGAATTTGCATCATTGTCAGTTTTGTTCATAGTTGGTCGAAATTTGGTCTGCTGCTACATAGAATAAAACTAATCGTCTTTCGACTGGTAATACTTTGATAAACTAATAAATAATTCACAAGCTATGCTAAACCGCACTTGTGAACTGTGATTTAAACATGCTTTCATTGCATACCGGCATTGAGTTCAAGGAACTATTGTTTTGACTGAGTTTGGTCTTATAGCTGGAGTAGCATTTCTGTCACTTATTTTGGCAAGAATATGACTCTAATTTTCACAGGTTATGGTAAATGGTTTGCTTTTTCAACTTTCTTTACCACTCAATTTCCTTGGCACCGTTTATCGTGAGACGCGGCAAAGTCTTATTGATATGCAGTCAATGTTCTCTCTTCTTGAGGTATTCCTTCTTTAACTTATTTTACTTTACTATGTTGTGACTAAAATAATAGGTTGTTTAATGCCGATTTTGTAAAGGGCACAAAGCACTGAAAAATACGTTTTGGATTTATGTAAGATTTTAGAGATTCTCTGTATTTGAGACATCAGAACTATTTACGATGGGATATTATAGTTATGCAAATTTGATTAACACATATGAAAGAATAATTAGGTTGTTACAACCGCTGGAACTTTTTTCAACTGTTAAGTGATAAACAAAAGTTAATAAGAGTAATGGTAGTCATAGTATTTAGGGACAAAAATCTAAATGGCTGTCATTTTTTATTTAATCAAAATGGATACGTGCAGTCACGTTGAGTTTACACTCTTACGCTAATGGATTCAAAGTTATGGTGAGGTTGTAGATGTGAAGGTGAAACTTTTGTAAATGTTTCCTTCTGGAAATATTAGCTGTAATAAAATTTCATGAACAGCTATATTGGCTATATGTGTTTGGTGGAATTAAGTGTGAGGATTGTTTACGCATTTCAATAATTTATGAAAGCCTGCCAAGCATATTTGTCCATTTATTTGAAAGTTGGATTTGCATAAACTTGTAAAACGACGTTTTGAATGGAAAACATCAGCTAAAAAGATATGAGGACATTGACATTTCATGAAATGAAATAATAATACTGTCTACTAATAACCAAAATAATTTAATGTTCCACCAAGTTTTTGGGATGGGGATGTGGGAAGAGGGAGATGCATAGGGGGATGTGCCCCCAAATTTTAGGGAAATTTGAGGGGATGTCATGTATGTGTGTGTATCTGTGTATATATATACATATATATGCATTGTAGAAACTAATTAAATTCTGCCTTACATTCTGTGTATATATATATATATATATATATAGACACACACACACATAGGTTCATACATCATAAATGATTCAAATATACACTGATTTAAATTCATCATTTATTATTTTAGAAGTTGATTAGTACTAGGCAAAATAGCAGATATTAAAGTCTAAAGATTGGAATAGTAAATTGAAATTTACTAAAACTCAAAAATAGTAAAACGTAAGAAGTCAAAGACTCAGACTCGGTCTTAGGCCATCAATATCTAGAGTATAGACTCAAAATTTATCGAAACTAGATCATTGATTGGAACAATTGACCTCAAAATCGGAAACGGAAAAAACTTGGACCAAAAAATTGGACAACCAAAACATATAGAAATATTCAAATTTTGAAAAAATACGTAAATATTTATGTACATCTATACGAATCTGAACCATTATACAAAACTATGAAATGTTTCTCATATGTATATGGCAAGGGTACATATAACCAAAATAACATGAGTGCAAGCCATCTTTGAAACAAAAATACATCAGCAAAGAGGCTTTAGATGGCCTCTGTTGTCTAAAAAAATGATGCTACAACAAATACCTACATATTGGCAAATTTATTGCCTCTTTTGGGATCCTCATCATCAATATCACCCTCTAAGCATTAAAATAAGATAGAAAAAGTTTAAGATGCCAAATTGAGATTTTGTTCGAGTGATTTGAAGATTTTTACTAAGGTCATGGCAGAAGAGTACAACAATTGATGCCACCAACATCGAGGTACATAGAGAGGTTGGTTCTCTTGATTTAATACTAGTTAGATACCCTTATACATGATAGAATACAATAGAATCATTGCAATCTCCCCAATCTCGAAATACCGAAAATTGTTAAGTCTACTAGATTTTGAGTGAGATCAAATACAATGTTGTTGGAACCATTCTCAAACATCTTGAAACAACTTCACCTTTCATTTTCATCCTTTTACTTTAATAATTTAACATTACCCTTAATTACATAGCATTAGTAGGACTTTAGGGTTGAATGTTAGGCTTGCCATATAATAATTTTTTTATTTTAGGCAAAGTTTACGGAGATGTCCACAAACACTCTTTTTGGAGAAAAACATCTTCCACATTGAGAAAACATTTCCTCCTACACTTCCTTGAGTTTCTTCAGTAGAGGTTTGTGGAAAAAAGTTTCCGTAGGCTTTTCTCATCCCACAAGTGTGGGAAACGTGGGGAGCACATCCCCCACTTCACAGGACACATCCAGTGAAACACTAAAATAATGTCAATGCGACTTTAAACAAGACATAATAATTAAATAATATTAAAAAATCCCTCTAAATCCTTATGATATGAATACAATAATAAATATATTTTACTAGAAATTTAATAGTAATAATAATAATAATATATATTTTTAACTATAAAATAATAAAATAATAAATTTACTAGTGACAACTGTTTTATGAAGAGGCAGATGGGATCTAATAATAGGCAAGGGGTTCAATGTAACATCATCATCTTTTTATCAGATAAAATACTAATTAATTTATACCCATCTAAGCAGGTAATTTTTTGCCATTCTTTGCCCAAATCTTGAAGTTTGTGTTAGGTCCCTATAATACTAGTGATTACCCCATTACTATTGTAGTTGTATCCCTCATTAATATTGTTGTGCCCCTATTGTCCCCATATTGTTATCACTGTGCCCCATAGAATCCCTCTATTGTTATTTTTGTGGCTTTATATTATTATTGTTAGGTCGGTTGGGTTATATTGTGACTCCTTAGACTCCTATATATAGAAATGAGGTTTTGTTATTTGAAACATCCAAGAATTGTTCATTTATGTAATGTAAAGGAGGTTGACCCTTTGAAGAGGCTGAATTCTAAGGCGTTGATCTATCTCTTCTATCTTTTTTGAACTGGTTTCATGACATTTGGTATCAGAGCTTTGGATTCTAAGGTTTCGCTGCTCCAAATAGGTGATCGTGGCATTTTCGCTATAACTTTTTTTCTGCGACATTTCAGAAGCTAAAAAAAACCCATTTGAGAAGAAATTGCACTGAACCTCGGGTCCAAATTTCAGAGCTTTTCGCGCTATATTTGCGGAGATATGATCTGAGGAAGTTGGTTTTTTTGCAGACTCCTGAATTACATTCCAAATAGGTGGCCTGGGGGAAATTGTCATAACTTTCTCTCTGAGCATTGGATTGAAATTTCGTAAGAAGGTACAGAAAGAGGACGGACTGTAGTTTCTTGTATATTTTTTCAGAGAAAAAGATCGAAACAGTGACTCGTGGTACGTCGTACAAGTTCGCTCTACTGAACTAGTCTATAATCAGGTCACTGTGGGAGATTTGGCATAACTCTTCCTTGGAGAATCCAATTTAGATCAGACTGGTGGCATTGGAAAGAGGACACAGAGGGTTACTGTAGGTTGCAATTTCAGAACTGGATGATCTGATATTATAGAGATACATCAGAGGCAATATCGAGCTCTTACAAAGTGAAAAAAGGTGTGTAGATTTTTTTAAATTTTTTCTTAAGCTTGGTTTGAAAAAAATTATTTTGAAGAATTCAAAGGGCACAGTAGAGCATTATTATTGGTAACTGATGCCCTGAGGAAAGAAAATGCAAACACCTAGTAAGCAACCTGAAAGTGCTAGCATGATTCATGAAGAAGAGGAAGAAATGCTACATGATATATCAAAATTACCAGACCAAGTGCAACAAATGTCACTCTCACAAAAGCTAACAAAAGCTAAGATAAATGGCATGGAATCTAAGATAAAGGGCGTGGAAGCTAAGATGGATGGCATGGAAGCTAAGATGGACGATTTGAAGATAGATTTGAAGATAGGCATGGAAGATTTGAAGATAGATTTGACAAAGTTTCTACAAGAAATGCTTATTAATGGTGAAAGGGTAGTAAAGGAAACTCATGATGAGAACAAAAGAAATGTTAATCATGATTTCATAGACTCTAATGTTGGACCAAACACCCACCATATTCCAAAAATCGATATGGGGAAATTTGATAGCAAGGATCCCGCAACATGGATATTACAAATGGAGCAATTTTTCGATCTCAATAATGTGCAAAACACACAAAAGGTATGTATTGCAACTTTATATTTGGAACCATATCAGTTTGTATGATATCAATGGCTTTGCTCTTGTAAACAAATTATCACTTGGGCAATTTTTATGGAAGAATTGACAACACATTATGAGAATACAAAAAGCAACACTTTTTTTAGCCAATTGATATGTCTCAAACAAAAGGGTTCAATAATGGAGCACATTGAGGAGTTCCAAAAATTGAACATAAGAGTAAAAAATATTCCAGAGGAGCATAGGATTGATGTGTTCATAGGGATTTTAAAGGATAATATCCAACATGATGTTCGCTTTTGGAAACCTGATTCATTAGAGAAGACATTCAGGTTAGCAAGAAAAATGGAAAGCAACATTAAGGCAACCAGGAAGCATACCACTCACAACTATAAAGATGGAAGTGTTGTTGCCCGTAGTCTTCCACAACATATAAGGTTGACACCACAACAATTGGAAGAAAAAAGAGCAAAAGGGCTTTGTTACAATTGTGATAGCAAATACACTAGAGGTCATAAGTGTGCTGAGAAGAAATTATTCTACATCGATTGTGAAGAGGAAGAAGAAAAGGAGCAAGAAAGGTCAAAATAAGAGGATATACTCCAGGAACAAAGCCTAGATAAAGAAGAAATGAATCCGACCATATCTTGTAATGCATTCGCTGAAATTACCACTCCTCAAACCATTAAGATAGAATGACAAATCAAGAAGAAAAAGGTAATAGTGTTGATTGATTCAGGAAGTACCCACAATTTTATTCATTGTAAGATAACAAAAGAATTGAATTGTTTCCTATATCCAGCACCAGAGTGTCAGGTGATGGTTGCAAATGGAGGAAGGATAAATTGCTTTGGAAAGTGCCATAATATCAAGCTATCCATGGGAGAATATCTATTGACTAGCCCAATGCTTTCCATTCCAATGGGAGGTGCTGATGTTGTACCAGGAGTCCAATGGCTACAATCCTTGCATACAATAGCTTTTAATTTTCAATAACGTTTCATGAAATTTTCTGTGGAAGGAAAGAAAGTTGAATTAAGGGGTATTGCAGGGAAACCGGGAAAGATAATCAGCTCTAACGGTATGACAAAGCTTCTAAAAAAGGAACAAAGTGGTGTAATTGCACAATTATGTTCGCTAGATGTTTCCACATTGGAATCATCTATTTCTCCAGATCTCCAAAAAGTCTTGGACAATCATTCCAAGGTATTTGAGACTCCCAAAGGTCTCCCACCTATTCGTGATCATGATCATGCTATTCATCTGATTCCAGGAAGTGTGTCTCCAAACATCAGGCTGTACAGATATCCCTATGCCCAAAAGAGTGAAATTGAACGTATGGTTGCAGAAATGCTAGAGGCTGGTATAATTCAACCTAGTCAAAGTTCTTTCTCTGCTCCAGTAGCATTGGTGCACAAGAAGGATGTATCATGGCGCATGTGTCTGGATTATAAGGAGCTCAACAAGCTTACTATTAAAGATAAGTTTCCCATTCTTGTCATTGATGAATTGCATGGATCAATTTACTTCACCAAGTTGGATCTTCGTTCAGGATATCATCAAATCTGAATGAAGACTGAAGACCTTCCGAAAACAACATTTAGAACTCATGAGGGTCATTATGAATTTAAAAAAATACACATTTTTTCCTTGGTTTTTAGGAGCTTGATATTGAAGTTGTTGTATTTTTGTAATTTTGGATCTCCAAGGTCTAAAATTTCGTCTTGTGGTAGCCCTCTGAGTCTTCTTTCGAACCCCACAAGTCAGAGTGAGATTGGATTCTTCGAGAAATAGTTATGCCCATTCTCCCACGATGACCTGTTTATAGACTGGTTCAGTAGAGTGAACTTGTACAGATTGCCACGTTTCACTGTTTCAACTTTCGACCTTGAAAATGATACACAAAAAACTATAGCCCATGAACTTTCAGTCACATCTTATGAAATTCATATCTGATGCTTGGAGAGAAAGTTATGACGATTTTCCTCAAGTCACCTATTTGAGATGGAATTCTGGAGCCTGCAAAAACCCTATGTTCCTTGGATCATATCTTCGAAAATATAATGAACCAAGATCTGAAATTCGTACTTGAAGTTCACCAATATTTTGGCTCCATGTGGTTTCAATTTCAGCGTTTGAAGCCTTGTAGAAAAAAATTATAGCAAAAATGCCAAGATGACCTGTTTGAAGAAGCAAAACAGTAGAATCCAAAGCTCTAATACCAAATGTTATTCAACCAACTTACAAATAAATAAATCAACGACTTCAAAATTATTCTCTTCGAGGGGGAAACCTCCTTTACATTATATAAATAAACAATTCTTAGATGATACAAATGATAAGACCTCCTTGGTATATATAGGAGTCTGAGGGGTCACAATATAATCATAGCCCACATAACAATAATAATGTAAGGGCACAACAATAACAATATTGGGCTTCTATAGGGGTACAACGATAACAACTGGGGTATACATGGGCACAACAATAACAATAAGGGGCTACAATAACAATAAAAATAATGGGAATACACTAGTATTATAGGGACATAACACTTCTGATCTCAGGGTATAAATTAATTCTAGAAATGGGTAGAGAATTTGTCCCCAATTCTGTGCACTCGGTTTTGGCAAATTCCCTTCAAATTTCAACCTTCAAAAGCTTGACACTCGGCCCTCTTGGAAGAGATGAAATCGACCCTCTTAGAGATGATATGGCCCTACAAACAACTGATTCAATGATGTAGATGCTCTACAATAAGCACCATGGAAGATCTGAGATAATCTTCCCCAAGAGCTAACTAGAGTGGCACTCGAAGTCCACCGAAATTAGCCTTTGGGTTTCGCTTGAAACTCACTTGAGTCTCTTTCAATTGGCAATAAGATAGTCGGGAATAGAATGCCTTCCAATTGAGCCCAATCCTCTATTTATAATTTTCCATTGACCTCCTTCTAACTTCTAGACTCTCTCTTTTTCCCTATTATTTTATTGGTGGGGCCCATTTTCCACTAGGAGACTTTTTGCCGCCATTTTAAATTAAATAGTAATTTGAATCCTTTCTCAATAAAATATTATTTTGCTGCCATTCTCCAATAAAATAATAATTTTCCTTTACTCAATAAAATATTAGTTTGCCGCCATTTTCCATTAAAATAATATTTTTCCTTCTTCCTCCAATAAAACATTATTTTGCCGCCATCCCATTAAAATAATAATTTCTCCCTTCCCTCATAAAATAATATTTCCCCCTTTTAATATTTCGAAAATTTTACAAAAACTCCTAAGTGATTTTTGCATGCACAAAAATTGGAGCATTTGTATCTTGTTTTGTTGTGGAAGTAGTAAAACAAAAAACAAATTCTATTAGAGATATCAGTTGGAAAATGGTTGTAAATATTTATATATGTGATTACAAATCATGTGTTAACTTGAACCACTATATGATTTAGTACTTGTTGAATTGTTTAGTCAATCAATAGAGTCACATGCATTGAATGCCTTTGATTGTATAATCTGAACGCATGGCTAGGCCATATAAGTTTGAACTACTGTGTTCTAAAATCAATTTGAGAATTTCATTGCAGGAAAAGGCAGCCATCAGCGATGGACCACATACAAAACCTCTACAATTCGATGGAGGAAGAATTCAATTTGACAATGTGCACTTTGGGTAAGTAAGAGATTGAAGATTGATGTCTGAGCCAATGCTGGTTGTTCTCTAAAGTCCGTTTATGTTCTGTATTTTGTCAGGTCGTAGTCTTGTTTATATTTGTTGAGGTGAATCACCTCAGTTTAATATTCACATGTTGGTGTGTGTATTTCGTTATTCTTCATGTTGAAAATAAGCAACACTTATTCAGCTGTTAGAAGCACATGTCAGTTTGGAGATTTATTTGAATATGAAGCTTGATATTCTTTGTTTAAATGGTACGTTTCTGCTGTATCAGATATAATTGGAAATGAAAAAATGTCTTCAATAAAATTGGAATTTTTTTGTTTTCTCAGAGCTTTTTGTAGAAAGAAATATCTTCTTACAGTCTTCGTATAAAAGCTTATCTGAAACTGTATTGACATTGTAGAGTGTGTCCTTCTGAATATCAAGTATCCATATGAACATTCTAACCATTTTATTGATCATTCTAGATATGTAGTCCACTTCTCACTACTTCAGTTAAATTGTTACATGTGGAATCTAATCATCATCAATTTTATTATTGGGTGTTCTTAGTGAAAATTTTATTTTATTATTTTATTATTATGCGTGGAAACTTGAAATTAAACTCCTACAGATATGTAAATTTTTGGGCTTACTAGTTTCTCTAAAATTACGTTCTGTAGCTGCTAAATTTCAAATTATGATGTTGTCTTCTGCACCTACTGCAAAAGATAAACAATATACAATTTTGCATTGATTATGCACCATCTTTAGTATTTACAAATATAAAATGGGTCTTCATGCTGCTAAAATAAAATGGATAAATGTGCTTAACATCAACTGATCCTGGAAACGGTAACATGGGTGTTAGCTTGCTTCTTCTCTCTGTTTTAGTGCAGCATACGTGAAAGGTGAAATTTTGATATTTTTCTTTTTATAAGATTTAGATCTTTATTTGTTATTAGAGTATATGTGTAATGGTCATATCTAGTTTTTTAGATTATTAAGTTAGAAAGTTCATTTTTGAATAAAATATCATCTAAAGATGATGTTTGTGTGAAGTACTTTGATGACTTTAACATTAAATATTGGCCCACTTTAATACTCTTATGGTTTGTGAACCTATGGTTTTTGTTACTCACCATTTTGTGGGTGATATCTCTAGGAGAAAAATTTTCTCCAAGATGGTCCTCAGCAGGGAGCCAACAACCCCTTGCAGCCACCAACTAGTTCATTGTGCCATTTCTCCGGGAACTGAGCCAACTATGTGGTCCCTCACCCACCTTTTATGATCAAATGTTTGAAGTGGGTTTTTTGAACCTAAAGGTATGCCTTGTTATTTGGTAATTAAGTATTGTAGTTTTCTTATCGTGGATACTTTTGGGCATTCATTAATGTGGTGTGCTGACCACTACATGTCAATGACCCATAGCAGTACAACCCCTTTTTTTGCGAAAGGAATAGCACCTGGTCGATGTGTCCGTGCCGCTCAACTATCATTATCAGCCTGACTTCCAAGATGTTATGTAAACCCTCTCTGCATGTGTATAGGGTAAATGATCTTAACAGATCTGTGTCATGTATGTAACGACCTAGATAAACCTACTTTTCTAGTGATGATCTACATTCTAGGAGGTTTTTTGTCTCACTGATCCATTCTCGGATGGTCGGCAGAGTTTTTGTTATATACCTAGGGGGGATAATATGGGGTACCAAGGGAGGTACCCAAGGTAATAATGTAATAATGGGATGGGCCATAGTAATAAATAAGGTGGTTAACCCATATCATGTAAGGGACCACAAGTAGTTAATAATAATGTAATGGGCCCATGGTATTAGTTGATGGTATGAGGGAACCATGGTATTGTATGTATGAGGCCTATATGGAGGCTAGAGACTCCACATGAAGGGTGTCAAGGATTATTGTATGAACATGCATATGGCTTGTGGAGTGCTTTCTTCCTTAAGGAGTGAATGTATGGTGTTGCCCTACCTTAAGGGTTTGATCAATAAAGAGAAGCATTTCTATCTATTTCTCTCTTATTGTTTCTGGGTTTATTTCCATTATCATATATTTTCAGGTTAGATCTATAACAAGTGGTATCAGAACACTTTCTTGGGCACAAACGTGGAGATTTTTTTATTATTATTTTTTGCAGGATTTCGGGGGCGGCGAGTTTGCAGATCATATCTGTACGTTTTTGTGCAAGATCTGCAAAATTTAATTGCAGATCTGGATTCTATGTGAAAAAATAGCCGATTTCAAAAAAAAATCGGTGGAATCAGAGTCCGGATGAAGGAGATATCACTGATCTAAAAATCAGTGGGGTTGCAGACAATTTTTCAGGGCAGCGAGTTTGTGGCGCAGATCTGGATGTCTTGGTGCAAGATCTGCAAAATCTAATTGTAGATCTGGATTCTTTGTGAAAAATACCCAAATTCAAAAAAAAAATCAGTCGAATCGGAGTCCGGATGAGGGAGATATCGTTGATTTAAAATCAGTTTTTTTTGCAGAAATTTTGGGGACAGCGGGAGAGTTGCAGCGCAGATCTGAAATTCTAGTGCCTGGATTAGGATTTCTATCACATGGGCAGATGCAGAATGATTGTTTCATTTCCAAAAACAGGTAATAATAGGGATTCTGAGAAATATTAACGGAATTGTGACAATTTCAAATTTTCTCCAAATAAGTGAATTTTTTCAAAACTCTCTTCATGGCGACTCTATGTTTTACAGGAAAAGATAATGGTCCTACTATTGAAGAATTCATACAAAGAATAAAGTCCAAATATGGGATATTTTGGAAAGCTATAGTACGGCTTAATTTGACAGAAGAGGCTGACAGATGGTGGAACTCACTTGGCATCAAACAGTTGGACGACTTGTCGGATAAAGAATTTGAAAAACTCTTTATGGACAAATGGTCTTGTGCTAGAAAAAAGAATGAGACACGTCAGGGGTTATGTTCTACTGATATATCCTTATTGTAGGTTCATGGATTAATTCAGAAAGAGAAGATCATTGTTTCTATCAATCCTAGTTGCAAGAATAATTTTATCAATGTTAATTTGGCAAAAAAATTGCAAGTTCCAACAAAACACATTGAAAATACACAGGTTGATGATAAGGATGTTCAAATTTATAAGGATTTGTAGCTTTCTATGGATAAGTATGTGTTTCATGGTGATTTTTATGCTTCAGATATGGATAACATGGATGTTGTTTTGGGATACCCTTGGATGGAATCAGTGGGTACTATCAATATTAATGTACAGAAGAAATTCCTGAAGCTCTGGTATAAAAAGAAGAAAATTACATTACAGGATATTTCCATTAATAAACAGGTAGAGTCCAAGGAGATTGAAGCAGAAGATGTTCCAGGGTTTGACATATTAGATGATGAGCCAGCGAATCAAACACAAACAGAGGCTGAAGTAGAAAAGGTTACAGGTGCTGATACATCAGAGGAGGGCTCAGTGGTTGAAGTAATATTGAAAGATAAGACACCACAGCAGGCACCACAACATAACAGTCAGGCTCCAGTAAGGGGTGAATTAAAGAGAAAGACACCGTGGGTTAAAACTTCAACATATCATCACCCACATCACCCTGCAAGACAACCATCAAGATGGCAACCAATTAGCCACACGGACAACAACCCCCGCAGGACAGATAGAGAGGAGCGAAGATCCACCTACTACACATCTACACAGAAGAGCTACCACAGTCAACTTCCATCTCAAGCGAGCGAGGCACCAGCGAGACCGAGGGTTCACCTTTCTCTTGGATGGCTAGATGCACGTGCATGGTACCAGTGGACTACTCTTTTGAGTAAGTCTTATTATTTGTGTTCTTCCCATGTTTCGGGGATGAAACATGCTTAGGGGGGTGGAATGTTATATACCTAGGGGGGATAATATGGGGTACCAAGGGAGGTTCCCAAGGTAATAATGTAATAATGGGATGGGCCATAGTAATAAATAAGGTGGTTAACCCATATCATGTAAGGGACCACAAGTAGTTAATAATAATGTAATGGGCCCATGGTATTAGTTGATGGTATGTTGAAACCATGGTAATGATCCACGGTATTGTATGTATGAGGCCTATATAGAGGATAGAGACTCCACATGAAGGGTGCCAAGGATTATTGTATGAACAGGCATATGGCTTGTGGAGTGCTTCCCTTCCTTAAGGAGTGAATGTATGGTGTTGCCCTACCTTAAGAGTTTGATCAATAAAGAGAAGCATTTCTATCTATTTCTCTCTTCTTGTTTCTGGGTTTATTTCCATTATCATATATTTTCGGGTTAGATCTATAATAGTTTTCCTTAAGTCTTACCCCAAAGCTAGAATGGATTTTGTCACTGGGATCTTATGCAAGTCCTAATGTTTTAGATCGAGTCTATGTAAAAGTGATTTGAGAATAATCCTAATTATTTGGTTAGATTATTTTATTACAAATTGCTTGGTCTGCTGGATTATATTTGTGTCGCAGAAATGGGTAATCTGTGAGGGTCTATTATAAATGGGTTTTCTCGCTTATGATGTAAAAAATATGAAAATCATGATGTAAAGTGTTTTGAGGTTTGAAAAAATAATTTATCTCCTGATAGGTTAATTAATTAAATTTTCTTGCAAAAAATAAATTAAAATCCTAGGCCAAAAATTTAATTAATTCTAGGTCCTTGTTAAATTTAAATTCTCCAAAGGTAAAATTCATCAGTCCTTAAAAAATTAAATTTTAAGAGGTCTCAAGACTAAGATAAATTAACTATCTTTCCAAATTTTAAACCTTTGATCCCTGGGATTAAGTCAAAGTCAAAATTTTGGGGAAATTAACTTGAAATTTTAATTTTTGAGTTAATTAAAATGCATTTAATTGAGAAATTCGAATTTCCTCAAGAATTAAATATTTCAACGAATGAGATTAAAAGAATTTCTAATCCTCATCAATGGTCGAGATTGCTTTGATGAGGATCACTTGAACTAGCTGTTAGATGATTTATCTTTAAATATGAAGTCATTTGTCAGTTGATCTACCCGATCTTTGAGTTGTGTGCCTAGCAAGAAGCTCTTGCGTAATCTTTTTCTGATAATAAAGAACGACTTTGGGGTTAAGTTTTACCGGTGTTACTTTTCATGAGAATACTGTAAGATGTGTTGTTTTCCTGCATAATTTTCTAAAGCCATTGATAATAGCTTCTAAGGAGTGATTTGAGTACATGTATCTTGCTCAGTTGTTGGGGTTTGAATAATAATCTAAATTTTAAACGTGATAGAAGGTATCTCCATTTGTCTGAATTTTATTTATTATTTTCTCGCTCTATTTTTAATGGATGGATTGAATTTTGCAGGAAAATCTTGATTTTAGATCCTTGGGTGTTAGGGGTGTTGACACCTAATCCGAAACGGATGAGGTGAAGCCGGACAGTCATCTAGAAGATGAACTGATCCGTCTCTTTTGTATATAAATAATTGTTATCTAATGTGAAATATCAAGTTGTCTTGCGTTCATCAATAGCTGGAGTTACCCTGGCCTGACATGGTATCAGAGCTCAGGTTTCTTAAATTAGTTGTAACTCCTCTCTTAAGAGCAGCTCTGCCTCTGAATCCGCTGCCCCTCTGACGTGATTCCCTTTGCCTGAATCCACTGCCTCTGACTGCCCTGGCGCTCTCTGACGTGATTCCCTTTGCCTGAATCCACTGCCTCTGACTGCCCTGGCGCGTTCTGACCTGGTGCGGTGAGCGTGGAAAGCAAATGAAGTCTGTGGTGCCTGACGTTCTGAACGGTGGAGACTGCGTTTGAAGGTTATAAAAAAAAAGCTGTGTTTGAAGACTATACAGAACTGCGGCATCGTTTTTGGATAAAACAGTGGTATTCAAAACAGTGGTATCGTTTTTCAAAAAAAATTGCGGTATAGTTTTGAATATTGGCATCATTTTATAAACCTGCTCTGACATGGTATAGTTTATAAGCCTGCGGTATAGTTTATAAGCCTGCGTATAGTTTTTATAAGCCTGCGGTAAAGTTTTGGCATCATTTCATAAACATTGGCATCGTCTAATGCCTGTTCCTCACCAGATGGATGGTTGTTAACGTAACTATTTGAAAGCATGGTGTGAGTTCGATTAGCCGACATGGTGACATGGTATAGCTGTGATGACTGCGTTGCCGAAGACTGGAACCCATGATGTGGGTGCGCCCAAGTGTAAAACTGTGCAAAACCGTGTTGGTATTGTTGTTTTTTTTTATTGGGCTGTTGGTATTGAGAATGGAAACCCGAGGGCGGTGACATTTCTGTCAAATATAGCTGGTGTGGTACCTGAATTAAATATTTTTTTGTAATCTGTGATGGAACTTTGAAGAGCTCGCGGTGCTTGCTTGTTAATTGACTGTGACTGCATTTTTTATTTGAAGCCGTGGACTGCGTTTTCCTTATTTAAAGACAGAACTGTGTTGGCGTGAAGACAAGGCCGACACCTGTGTAAATGACAAGGCCGAGATTGATATGTGAGCGCCCTTTTTATGGCTAGAACAGTGATATACATTGAAATATGTGTGAAAAGTAATATGTATATGAGCGCCCTCCTTTTTTTTTACAGTGATTTTCATATGAGTGTCTAAGCAGTGATATATATATATGCGCCATCTTTTGTTCAGGAGTGATATATGTAACCAGTCATATATATGAGCGCTATTTTTTTCTCAGATATTGATATATGGAAAAGCAGTGAGAGTCCTTATTTTTTTAAAAACAGTAATACAGTCATATATGTGACCAGTCTTTGAGCAGTGAACAGTGTATTGAGCACCCTTGTTATATATATACTGTTGCATAAGGCAATCATATAAGGATTTTTTTCTCTCAACAGAAGTGTTTTTTGGCAGAGATTTTTTTTCTCTTCTTCACAGAATGCATTCAATCATTTCAATGGTCGGAATAGTTCTCACTGGCAAGGAGAACTATTCTGAATGGTCTCGGATGGTGAAACACACCCTCATCTACAATGAGCTGTGGAAAGGAGTGTGTGTTGGAGAAGAAGACAAAGACCCTGTGCAGCCCACATCAGACAAAGAACTCGCCATTTGGGAAAACAAGAACAGCAAAGCCTTTGCATTGATCGCATAATCTGTAAATGAGGAAGTAAGTCGTCATATTTCATCCTATTCCACTGCCTTTGAAGCTTTACAAAAGCTGAAAGAACTCTATGATACACATTCTGCACTTGAAGTTGTTCAGCTCATGATTAAACTCTTCACTCTTGAACTGAAAAATAATGATCCTCTTACTCTTGCTTCTGAAATAAAATCTATAGTGCATGACATTAAATCCACTAAGGTTGAGCTGGATATCTCTCTTATTGCCTTTCTCAAAGCACTCTATCCTACCTACTCTAACTATCTTGAGTCTTTACAAGCAAATGGAAATCTTAAAGATATAACCTTTGACACTCTTGTGAAAAAGTTTGCTGAAAGAGAGAAAGCCTTTGGAAAGAAAACAGTCCCTGAATCTTCTGAAGAGACTGTTTGCCTTGCTCATAAAGAAAAGCAGCCTGCTCAAGATTCTACAAGAGGAAGAGGTGGACGAAGAGGAAGAGGAAGATACTTCAGAGGCAGGGGGGGCAGACATCCTCAAGCAGAAAAGGCAGATCTGCATTGCATTCGCTGCAAACGAAATGGATCACATGATGCCTCTACATGCAAGCTACCATGGGACAAAGTTGAGCAGAGAAGAAATCAGCAGAAAGGTAAAACTGATGACTCAGACAAAGGTAAAGCACCCGAATCTGCACACTATATTGAGGCACAATGTAATATTGGAGTAAATGAAGATTTGTTTAATGCTTCACTTGCTTCTTCGAAAAATGACTGGTTGCTTGATTCAGGAGCAACCTGTCATATGACTCATAGAAGAGATTTCTTTGAAGATTTCACTAACAATGTTGATGGAGCAGTATACTTTGCAGATCAGTCAAAAATCAAGCCATCAGGGCTTGGCACAATCAGGCTTAAACTGCCTGGTCTTCCAGACTTTCTTCTGGATCATGTTCTATATCTCCCACAGCTGAAGAGAAACTTGCTGTCCCTGGTTCACATCCGCCAGCAAGGTCACTCCATTCACATGTTTGATGGCAAGCTTGAGGTAAGAAAGGCATCTGACCACTCACTTGTCATGAGGGGTATAGAAGAAGAAAGACTCCTTAAACTGCAAGGAACCTCTGCTCATGCACAGCATTTCTCATATATTTCTCATCATGAAGAATGTACACTTCCATCAAGTTTATTATGGCATGCTAGATTTGGGCATTTAAACTATGATAGTCTCCGCTTGTTGAAGAAAAATGGTGTTGCTGGTTTGCCTACAATTCCTAGAAAACATAAACAATGTGATGCTTGCATTCTAGGAAAGCATAGCAAACAGTCTTTTCGTGATTCACATTCAAGAGCACATAGGAAGCTTGAACTTATTCATTCAGATTTATGTGGTCCAATGCCTGTTCCTTCTGCAAATGGAAATAAATATATCATGACATTTATTGATGATTACACCAGAATGTGTTGGGTTTACTTATTGAAGAACAAATCTGATGCTTTTCAAACATTTAAGAATTTTCATAAGTGGATTGAAAATGATGCACAATCTCATATTGGGTCTATTCGCACTGATAATGGAAAAGAATATACATCAAATGAATTTGAACACTATCTTCGCCAACATGGGATTAAACATCAAACAACTGTGCCTTATAATCCTCAACAGAATGGTGTAGCTGAAAGAATGAACAGAACAATTTTGAATATGGTACGATCTATGCTTTTCTTCAAAAATGTAAAGACAATGTTTTGGGCTGATGCTGTTCTATGTGCTGCATATATAAAGAATAGATGTCCATCTAGTGCTATAAGAAACAAGACTCCTTATGAATTGTGGTATGGACATGTTCCTTCGGTAAAACATCTCAGGATATTTGGTTCCACCTGTTATGCTTTAATACCAAAGGTACATAGAAACAAACTTGATGCAAGAAGTCGTAAGTGTATCTTCCTGGGGTATTCAAACACATCTAAAGCATACCGCCTTTATGATGAAGTAAATAAAAAGTTTGTTTTATCTAGAGATGTCATTTTTCTTGAATCATCCAAATCTGACAATGTTGTTGAGCGGCAACTTGATCGCTTGGATAGATTCACAAAACAGAAATCATTTCAAGAGTTTGATAATCAGATTCCACATCTTGAAGGGGGGATTCCTATACTAGATCAACATGTGGAATCTTCTTCTGAAGAACAATCTCCCCTGCATGACACTCCAACAACGGATGATGCTTTAAGTGATGTAATTGATAGAATTGGGAGACTCAATCTTGATTCAGACCCAACTCAATCAACAGAACAGCCTGGACCATCTCAGAAAGGTCCCCCAAAGTGGCTGACAAAGACACTTGAAAGTGTTCATCCGGATGAAATTGGAAAAACAGGAACCCGAAATTCAAACCGACAAGATGGAGGTGATGTAGATAACTCTAATTCACCTGTTGATATGGATGTTACTTATGATTGTGAATTGAACTTGTCTACAGATTTTGAACCAACTTCCTTCAAAGAAGCTGCTTCTCATGATGAATGGAAAGAAGCAATGAGAAAGGAGTATGATGCCCTCATAAAGAATGGCACTTGGAAGCTGGTTGATCCTCCATTTGGAACCAAACCAATTGGCTGCAAGTGGGTCTACAAGAACAAGTACAAAGCTGATGGCTCACTTGACAAGCACAAAGCTAGGCTTGTGGCAAAAGGTTTTGCACAGAAAGAAGGGGTCGATTACGAGGAAACTTTTGCTCCCACAGCAAAATGGGCCACCATCCGGACACTCTTTGCACTAGCTGCTCAGAACGGTTGGAAAGTCCATCAAATGGATGTAAAAACTGCATTCTTGAATGGAGATCTAAAAGAGAATGTTTTTATGTCCCAGCCTGAAGGATTTGCTGTGAAAGGACATGAACACAAAGTATGCAAACTTGTGAAGTCCTTGTATGGCCTCAAACAAGCACCACGAGCCTGGTATGAAAAACTAACTGAGCATCTTCTGAAACTCAACTTCAAACATTTTGATCTTGATGATGCAACTTTATTTGTCAAGAAAGTTGGCAAAACAGTTGTATATCTTGTGGTATATGTAGATGATCTTTTAATGACAGGGAACAATGAAAGCTATATTGCATCCATAAAGAAAGAATTAGGAAATTTTTTTGAAATGACTGATTTGGGCTATGTTCATTACTATCTTGGCATTGAAGTAACCCAACATCCAAAGTCCATATTTCTTTCTCAAAAGAAATACATTGGAGATTTGTTATACAGATTTGGCATGACAGAGTGCAATCCCCTTTCTACTCCAATGGAACAAAACTTGAAGCTCACATCTACTGAAGGAAAGGAATTTGAGGATGCAACAAGGTATAGACAGCTTGTAGGAAGTCTCATCTACCTCACTACTACCAGACCAGACATTTCATTTGCTGTTGGAATCCTCTCCAGGTTTATGCAAAAGCCTTGTGAGGGACATTGGTCTGCTGCAAAAAGAGTTCTAAGGTACTTGAAGGGAACTCAAGACCTTGGAATCAAGTATACACAGGTGGACGACTTCAACTTGATTGGATACTCTGATTCAGACTTCGATGGAGACAAAGAAACTGGGGTATCTACTTCAGGATATGCTATGAGTCTTGGATCAGGAGCTGTCTCCTGGAGATCACGCAAACAATCAGTACCAGCGGATTCCACAACAGAAGCAGAATACGTGGCAGCAGCTGAAGCAACGAAAGAAATTGTGTGGCTCAGGAAAATTCTTGAAGATTTGCAAGTAAAACAAATACAATCTACTCCACTCATGATTGATAACACATCTGCAATAAAGTTGGCCAAAAATCCAAAGTTCCATGATCGTACTAAGCACATCAATACTAAATATCATCTGATCCGACATCATGTTGAGGCCAAAACAATCCATCTCCGTCATTGTTCCACAAACGAACAAATTGCAGACATCTTCACCAAAGCGCTTGGAAGAGAAAAGCTTGAAAGATTCAGAACGATGCTTGGACTCACCAACATCCCTTCAGATTAAGGGGGGGAATGTTGACACCTAATCCGAAACGGATGAGGTGAAGCCGGACAGTCATCTAGAAGATGAACTGATCCGTCTCTTTTGTATATAAATAATTGTTATCTAATGTGAAATATCAAGTTGTCTTGCGTTCATCAATAGCTGGAGTTACCCTGGCCTGACAAGGGGAAGTTTTTAGTTGGACCACCCAACTCTCGGTTCGTGTTTTCTGAGGAGCCTAGTAAAATTAATTTCGGGCTTATCATAAGATTTTCTTTTGTTGGTGATACACGAAGGGTTTCAAGTTAGCACCTCCTTAACATTTAAAAATTTAATTTTGTGTGTGGGAAATTGATAGATCTTGCTGTTGAAAGCCTTAGATTATTAGATTTGGGAGCAGAGTTGGACTCATACTCCTCAGATTTGATAGATATACCATTCTTGTGTAGTTTGTAAATTCTGTAATTATTTTTCTAACGTGGGTTTTTGTGGGTTTTAGTTTTTATCATTGTACATATCGTTTGGGTGTTTTCTTGTTGTCGTGCAACTACAGATCCGAGGAGGAAATTTGTGTAGAGTCCAGATTTAGGCCCTGGAGGGTAAGATCTGGATCTCTAAGTTATCAACAATTTTGCAAGGATATGATTAAAATTTTTGCAGTCCAAAGGTTGTGAAATTTTTAGATCTGGAAACTTTCATGAGGTTTTTGAGAATAAATCTGAAGCAAAAGGATTTAACATTTTAATCAGAATTTATGGAAATAGTTTAAGGGGTTTTTTGGCTACCATCTATTTGAGTTTTTCGATCTGCTGGCTGGGTTTTCGTTTCGCTGCAAAATTTCGATTTTTTTTTATAGAGAAAACCCTTTTCTTCTCCCTTGTTGTTGCCATCGCTCCTCCATTCCTACGTTTTTCCTTCCCATGCTGCTGCCATCGCTCCTCCATTCCTACGTTTTTCATTCCCATGCTGCTCAAGCTCCTTTCCAGACCCTAGCCGTCTTTCGTTTCTTCGAGATTTTTGCTACTTGCATCCCTACATCCTCTTTTCCTTGCTTCCCGAATCCTCTTTTGTCATCTGCGTCGGTTGCTCCTTCCACTTCCGCGGATGTCTTCCCTCTCCTTCAAACTGCATCGATCTGCAACTCCCTTCCTTCATGTCCCTTACGCTTCTCCTCTGCTCCCTCGCGTCCCAACCTGTGTGCTCTTCCTTGATCTACCATCTTCCCTTCTCTTCATTTCCTCAAGCCCACAACCCTTTTCTTCCTTCTCACTGCCATTCGTTGCTCCCTCTCATCCCGTGGCTCTCTCCATTGCGGTCTCCTCTTCATGTAGCTCCTCATTGTGGCTCCCTACTTATTGCAACTCCAACACTGCTATCACTCCATCGACCTATCTCAACCTGCTGCTGTCAGCTGCACTCCTTGTTTCATTCCATTGACTTGCACAAACACAACAAAGCATTCGATTCTTTTTCTTTTTATTTGTATATGTGTTAGGGGTTAGGGTTAATTTATTTTTTATTTTCATTTGAAATTCGATTTGGTGTTGATTTTTATTTTTTCATTTCGATTTGTTTGAATTTCATTTTTGTCTTGGTTGACTTTCGATTTGGTTTTATTAGATTAGATTAGATTTTTATTTGCTTTGTTTTTGTTTTACATCTTTTTATCTTATTTATGCTTTAGAAATGTGTTTTGACTTTTAATTTCTATTTTCATTTAAACAACATCAAAAAATAAAAATAAAACATTAAAAAATATAAAAAATTTAAAAATGTAAAAAATGTAAAACATTTAAAAAATCTATTTTTTTTTAAATTTTGGTGACTAAGGAATTAACTTAGGAGAGGATTTGCGCTTTCACAATAAATTTTTTAATGTGGCCTATGGCCCATTAAAATTTCGATTTATTAACCCTTTTGATTTACTTGTCATATTAAGAATTTAATTTCTTCATTTACCACATTAAATTATTTGCCTAAGGAATAATTAAAATCCTAATCTAAAGTTCCTTAGTGTCTTTTGTGTTAAGTGTAAGATTTTAAATTTTGTGGTGGTATTTCTCTATTTTCAACTGCGATTAATGTTTTAAAAATTATATTGGTGATAGGAGAGAGATAATTAATTATAGATCTGGGTTATTGAAGAAAATTATTTTTAATATAGAATCATTTTTTAACATTTAATTTTCATAAGTCATCATGGGCTTTAATTGCTAGATGTATTGCAGTTTTGAGCATTCACACTTAATTGTTCATGATCGTCGCTTTTCCACATTTTAATTGCTCAAAATATATTGTTTTTATTTAGTCTAAGGTTAACTGAATATAAAGGCACTCGTCTATAATAATTTCTATCTTGTGGTTGTGTCTTGGTCGCATTAGTGTTTGATTTATTCATATCAGTTAACTAGGACTCATTTACATTCGTTAAGTTGTCCATATTTAAGTCTCCTAGAGCCTGTGTTTCACAGGCTATTCTCATTCATTCACCTTAGGGACTACCCCCCTTGACTTGTTTAAGAGAGAGTCTAAACAGAGTGAGTTAGGATTAGAGTGACAACCCTTACTTTGAGCATTGTCGCGGTGCCCAGATCCTTTGTGCGACAACATTTTTTAGCGCCGTTGCCGGGGATAGAGTTTCTCTGTCTTTGGTCCTCACGACATTCTCTAATCATCTCATATTTTCCACCATTCGTTAACTCGTCAAGCGGCACAACATTTTTTGGCGCCGTTGCCAGCAATATTTTATTCTCTGCGATTCAAAACCATTTCCTCATCATTCTTCTCATTTCTCATCTCGCATTTGAGCCGCCAAAGCCAACACTTCTTAGCATTGCCACCAAGGATCAATTTACTGGACCTTGGCTTTACGACATTTCATATCCTTTTTCTGGCATCATTTTGTCTCTTCATTTCTTACCATCCTAACTCTCATCATCTCTCATCTCTCATCTTCACTTTCTGCACCTAGACATTCTGGTTGGTTTCCTGATTGTGTGGCGACTCCGCTTATTCATTCATTTAATCCGAGACAATGAGTCCTCCCTGGATATCCATCTGCCTCCATCCACTAACTTTTTCGGTTTCACCTTTAGTCTCTTTATGAGAGATTCATGCTCAAATGGTGACTCCACTTCTTCCATTTCTTACAATAATTTCTGCTAGAAGCTCGCTTCTTGTAGATATTTTGATTTTCTTGAGCAAGGATCTTTCTCTCTGATATCCATTTGGCCCATCTTTTTCCTGTCATCATGGATTATGACTTGTTTGTTCCTTGTGATTTTACTAATATTCAGGGAGCTCCAGATGGCTATCCTTCTTTTTTTGGTGACGCGATCAATAAATTTCCTCCTTTTCAAGGTAACAATGTTTTTACTGTCGAAGCTCACCTTCAGAATGTCAACCTCTATATAGACAAGTGTCTCCCATATTCTAAATATGAAGATGTGAAGATGAAGATTTTCATTCTTACCTTATCTAGAGATGCTTTTGATTGGTATGTTAAGTTCCCTAATAACACTTTTGATTCTCTTCAATCACTCATTGATGCCTTTGAAGATAGATATGGATATAAAGACAAAGTCAAAGCGAAAGTTGAAGTAAAGGAAACTATAGAAGTTGAAAATGATTTAAAGGAGTTTAATTCAAATGGTTAAAGACATACAGTTAAATCAAGCTCAAGTAAGCAAGAATGCAGAAATTAATCAGGCTCAACTTAATCAAGCAACATTAACAACTGATCATGCCAGGGAAATTAATTCTATGTAAAGCAAGTTATTAGCCCTAGAGGAAAAGATGATGATCGTGGAATTTAATCATTCAAATCAAGTGATTGCCATGAAAGCAAGTTATCAAGAAGAAATAAGTTTGATTCAGAATAGATTGTCAACTATGGATGAAGAAAGGACCATCATGAGATTCGATTATAATAATCAGTTAGCTAGCATGCAAGCAAATCATAAGAAAGAGATAAACTATATGCAAAATTGCTTCATGGGCATGAAAGGAAAGAATGATAAAATTATAAAGGACATGGAAGTTGGTCAAATATGTCTTTAGAATATGTTATTGACCATGGAGGAAGACCATGCCAAGGAAGTCAATGCTATGAAGGTGGAGCACTCTAACCAGATGGATGCCATAACAATGGAAAAGATACAGGTATAGAAATTTTAGCATCAGTTAGAGGATGAAACTAACAAGGAAACGTCAACAGATCATAAGCCTCCCTGTTTGCTGCAGCAAGCTCCATCTTATTATGAGGAGGTCATTTGTTCCATTGAAAAGTGGCTAATTGAAGGTGACCCAGATAAAATGGAAATTAATAAGAATCAACTTGATGCTCACATGGTTGATCCACCAGTCATAACAGATCAGGTTCATAAAGAAGCGCAGGTCACAGAAGTCTTGAATTTTCCATACGAGTGTTTTTCGGATCAAGAGGGAAGTTGTACGCCGACTGCATCATCATCAACATCACAACCTGCCACAAAAGAAAAGGTGCAAGAGAAAGAGAATGAGAAAGTGGTTTGATCCATCTGATGGCCGCGAGCAACTTGATTTTCGGATAGGAAAAAGTCCTACCGTGTGTAGGATTGGACATGGCACATCTGAGAAACAGCCAACAAATTTGCCTGAAAGCAGGAAAATGCTCAATATGCACTATATTGAACACATCTGATGCCATGAGGCATTTTTGTATTGTATTTCTAACCTTATACCCTGTTATTTCAGTATTTCATTTTGTAGTTAAATTTGTGTTTTTCATGTTGTTATGATAGTTAATAAATGAAGAGCTTATATCTTTCCTGTGCGTAATGTTATATGATGATTTTTGAATGGACGCTACTTATGTTATCTTATGTGTTGCATGGATGCAGATTCTGGATTCTCACATTCCTCCGGTACAACAATGTGTCCCCAAGTAGAGCCAGATGTTGACCATTACATGTCAACGACCCATAGCAGTACACCCCCTTTTTTCGCAAAAGGGATAGCACCTGATTGATGTGTCCGAGCCATTCAGCTATCATCACCAGCCTGACTTCCAAGATGTTATGTAAACCCTTTCTGCATGTGTATAATGTAAATGATCTCAGCAGATTTGTGTCATGTATGTAACGACCTAAGTAAACCTACTTTTTGTAGGAATTTACAGGGTAAGTTCCTCAGACAGAACACCAAAGGACACCGCTCACAAACAGATCGCAGATCAATACACCAGTACTCTTGACGTGGTTAAAACCCTCAAAGAGGGAAACAGTCCACGGCCTGAGCCAACGCGGCCACTTCAGGCAATTTATTAATAAAGGAATGAAAATTTACATAAGCTTCTCTCACGAACGGTTAACCTACAAATGACCCTCCATGCTCTTTAAATAGAGATCATGGACCAATCGGGTGTTAAGCCACGGATCAAGTGTCGGTAATACTGAGGAGAGAATGAACCGTCAGATCACTACATATCGTGATCGTCGGATTGTAAGTTACAAAATGTACATAGTAAAGAAACACACTTTACCTAACTCTATACTAGACCAAGTTGTACTTAACTATTTCCTATGTGTCGGAATATCCTAACATCCCCCCTTAAGAACAACTTGGGATAGGATTGAAGGATTTACAAATATGACACATTAGGAGAAGGAAGGAGGCACTAGAGCCTATCCCCCCTTAGTGACAACTTCTTGAACTCCAACCATAAATCGAAGTTTAGTGAACTTCGCCTCTGAGAGAGCCTTTGTAAAGATGTCTACAACTTGATCATCTGTTGAACAATATTGCACTTCAAGAACATGGTCATGAATGAGCTTTCTGATGAAGTGCATGTGCAGTTCAATGTGTTTGCTGCGCTGATGTTGGACTGGATCTTTGCATAGTTGAATGGCACTTTGATTATCACACCAAAGTGTAGTCGGATGCTGCTGCTGAAAGCCAAACTCTAACAGGATCTGACGAAGCCACAAGGCTTCCTTACTAGCTTCTACGGCACCACGATACTCTGCTTCTGCTGAAGAAAGAGAAATGGCACCTTGTTTCTTGCAAGCCCATGTAATAGGTCCTGAACCAAGAGTGAACACATAACCTGCAGTAGACTTCCGATCATCAGGGTCACCAGCCCAATTGGAATCAACGAAACCAACCAATAGAGGAGATGCTTCGGCACTGTAATGAATCCCAAACTGAACTGTACCTCGAACATAATGAAGTATTCTTTTAGCTGCTTTCCAATGAGTTTCACGTGGGTTTTGCATAAATCGAGCAACAAGGCCAACAACAAAGGAAAGGTCAGGACGAGTATGGTTAGATACAAAAGTTTTCTTGCAAGTTGACGGTATAAGGTAGCATCAACTTCAGGAGAAGAACAAGTGACTGAAAGTTTGACTCCAGACTGAAAGGGAGAAGGGGCCGGCTTATAGTCTTCCATGTGAAAATGGCGTAGAATATCACAGGCATACTTGGATTGGGAAAGGGAAATACCTTCCTTGGATTGCAAGACTTGAAGACCAAAAAAATAATGTAAGTGTCCTAAGTCTGTCATTTCAAACTTCCTTTTAGGGCTAGACTTCACATGGTTTATAAGGTTGAGATCACTACCAGTCAGGATAAGATCATCAACATAAAGAACAAGAATGATAAGAGACTTGCCCACTTTCTTAGTGTAGATAGTATTGTCAGAATGACACCTAGAAAAGCCATTTTCTAAAAGAAAGTTATCCATTTTGGAATACCAAGCTCGAGGAGCTTGCTTGAGACCATAAAGGGATTTCTTAAGCCGACATACAAGGCTGGAGTCTGTTTGTATAAAGCCAATAGGTTGTTCCATATAGATTTCTTCATGCAAGTCCCCATGCAAGAAGGCGGATTTAACACCCATCTGATGGACTTCCCATTTGAAAGAGGCAGCAAGGGAAAGAACAAGGCGGATAGAGTTCATTTTGGCAACAGGGGAGAAGGTTTCAGTATAGTCAATGCCTTCAACTTGTGAAAAACCCTTAGCAACAAGATGAGCTTTATGTTTATCAACTTTCCCATCTGGTCCATACTTGGTTTTGTAAACCCATTTGCATCTAACAAGTTTTCGTCCCTTTGGTAGAGGAACAAGATCCCATGTAACATTTGCCAATAATGAATGATATTCTTCATTGATAGCTGCTTCCCAATCTGGATGGCCTGAAGCTTCTGCAAAGGTGTTAGGATCATAATTCACTGAAGCTTGAGCCAGTAAAGAAGAGGCTCTCTCGAACTGAGAATGTGTACGTCGCTGATCTGTAGGATCACCGGCAAGATCACCTGCTGCATCCCGAGTAGCACGGACCCAGTTTGGAAGTTGAGGAGCTGAAGGAGGATCCTGAGAAGGTGGGGGAGTATTTTCATCCTCGCTTTCATCATCTGAAGAAGAAATATTTTCAAAAGTAGAAGAGATAGGGAGAGGTGGCACATCCGCCGAACCAGGCTCGCAGGCCGATATATTTTCAGCAAACTTTACATCTCTTCTAATGATAACATTTTTGGACTTAAGTGGAATAAGTCTATATCCTTTGACATCTTCAGATATCCAACAAAAATACATTTTTCACTCTTAGGTTCTAAAGCTTTATGTTTCTCATCTGGAATATGGGCCCATGCTTCACTTCCAAAAACACGAAAGTGACTTACATCTGGTTTGATTGAGCTCCATGCTTCTTCTGGAGTGATATTCTTTAAAACCTTAGTAGGAGTGCGATTTATTATGTAATTTGCACAGTTAATTGCTTCTGCCCAATAATTAAGACTAAGTCCTTTGGATTGAAGCATACAATTAGCCATTTCCTTTAAGGTGCGATTCTTCCTTTCAACTACACCATTTTGTTGTGGAGTATATGGAACAGTATGTTGCATTTGAATTCCATTCTCAGTGCAAAAGTTGATGAATGTGTTTTTAACATATTCTCCGCCATTATCAGATCTTAGCTTAAGAATTTGATGTCCAGATTGTTTTTCAACAAAGGCCTTAAAGGCCAAAAACATGTTAAATACTTCACTCTTGAGTTTTAAGAAGTATACCCAAGTGCATCTGGAGAAATCATCAATGAAAGTTAAGAAATACTTGTAGCCAGAAAATGAAGCAACTGGAAGTGGACCACATAAATCACTATGCACGAGCTGTAAAGGGGCTGAGGCGTGCCAAGAGGCATGTTTTTCAAAACTGTCACGATGATGTTTTCCGAGTACACATTCGGAACAAACACCATCTCTGCAAGATACCATTGGAAGAGCTGTCACCATATTTTCTTTACATAGATTCTGAAGAGAGCGATAGTTTAAGTGACCAAATCGCTCATGCCAAAGTTTGCTCACTTCATCATTATGAGCAACAAACACTGAGGGAAGATTTGATGACCCAAAGTTGTGAAACTTATACAACCTTGTAGAATCATCAGCAATGCCAATAGCTAAAATTTGTCTAGGATCTCTTAGGTCCTTAATTACAACATCGTGAGGTGAAAATTCAATGATTTTACCTTCACCTGAATGGGTTATCTGATATACAGATAGAAGGTTGCAGGATAAGGTTGGAATACATAATACATCATTAAACTGACCATTGTCTAGATGAACAGTTCCAGTCCCTACAACACTAAGAGATCTATCATCACCAACATATATATTTTTGGTGTTACAATCATTTAAAGAAGAAAACATGGCTTTGTTTTTGGCCATGTGATAAGAAGCTCCAGAATCAATGAGCCACTCATGAGAATGAGAAGAAGAAGATACATTTAGTGCATAGCCAGACCGAGATGCTTGACAACCACATGCAGAAAGTGCCATTCCTGAAGATGAAGTTGAAGTTGAAGATTGCTCCAAATGGATGTTATGCTTCCTCATTGCTGCTTCCAAGGCTTCCATCTTCTTAAAGCATTTGGATTCTAAGTGGCCATCTCGATTACAAAAGTTGCAATGTCTATCAGTCTTCTTCCATTTGTTTTTATTTGTCTTATCATTTTGTTGAAATGATTTTTCATTTTGAGGCGGAAATTGCTTAGAACCCTTGTTTGGTTTAGGACCATTCCTTTTAGGATACGACTTCTTAGGATTCTTTGAATTTGGTTGCTGTTGGGCGGCTAATGCTTTCTTAGATGAGTTTCCAAGATGAAGAAGACCAAGGTGTAAGAGTTTTTCTTGTTCTCTTATTAAAGAATCACAAAAGGAATCAAAGGAAGGGGACTTGTAGGTTTGTCCTTGAGAAATGAAGGCTTCTCTTGTAGAATGGAAGGTGGAAACAAACACAGAATAGGTTGGTCCCAACTTAGTAAGAATGGAGTAGATAAGGCTACTATCTTCTTTCTTAACCTTAACACCTTCCAAGAGAAGTCTAAGGGTCTTGAACTTGGACAAAAAATCTTCAATGCAAGAAAAATTATTGGGGTCCAATGTAAGCAATTCATTTTCAAGTTGATGGGCTTTAAGTTCATTTTTAATTCCAAAGACTTTAGTAATCTGTTTCATTGCTTCATTAGGAGTATCAAGTTCTGCAATATGGAATCTAAGATCTGGAGAAATAGACATCCCTATCAACCCACGTGCTTGGTCTTGCCTATTTTCCCATTTGGCTGCCTTGTCTTCATCTTTCGGTTTGGTCTCTTGGCCTGTGTCTATTCTGTAAAGACCTTTACTTCTAAGTAAATCCACAATGTAGGACCACCATTGGAAGTAGTTGGTGCTGTCAAGAATAACTTGGCATGGACTTTCCATTTTAAAAAAAACTGAAGCTATAGATGCTGAAACTAAGTGTTTCAATGGAAAGATCTCGAAAAATTAGGCTGTTTAAAAAAAACGGTTCTGAAAATGGGTTCCGGATGAAGAAGTTATGGCTTTTTGAAGAAAATTTGAGGAAGTCGCCGACGAAGTGCGGGAATGTGCGGAAATGAAAAATCCGCCCCCACAAAATGGAGACTTGAACCCAAGACCTCTACTGTCATAAATTAGCTTTGCACAAAGTGAGCTATACAAAAAGTTTGAGAGAGAGAGAGAGAGGGGGGTTGATGCTTTGGGTTGCGTGCTTGCTTTGAGAAAGCTTTTTTTCCCTACAAAACAAAAACACAAAACCCAACACGGACGTACAAAAAAAAAACGAACCTTGCGGCTCGAAGTTAGCTTTAGCCGGAAACTAAATATTTTCAAAAGCGAACCTTGCGGCTCGAAGTTAGCTTTAGCCGGAAACTAAATATTTTTCCTCAATGTTTCTGATTTTCCGAGATCACACTAACGCGCAACGGAAAAGAGTATACGCATGAGAAAAATCCTTCCTTTCTGTTTCTGATTTGCCCAGATTGCACAGAGTCGCAGGGCAAAGAGCATACGCAGAAATGAAAGGTATAGATCCGGTAATAAAAAAGGCTAAATAAACCAAAAACCGAAATAAACAGAGAGAAAATAACTGTAAACTGCAAATAAACACTGTATACCTCCAGATCTTAGAAATGACGCAGCTAGGGCTACCGGAAACCTTTTCGTGTGAAACAAAAGGGGTTCCTCACTAGAACAGATGCTCCCAACACAACAGAGCAGTCCTCTCGGCCCGAAAGCAGTCAGAAACAGTAGATCTAAGAAACGGTAGTCGGATGCAGTTCTACCGGCTTCAGATTTGGATCACCAACGGATGCGGCCCTCAAATAGCTTTGATACCATGTAGGAATTTACAGGGTAAGTTCCTCAGACAGAATACTAAAGGACACCGCTCACAAACAGATCACAGATCAATACACCAGTACTTTTGACGTGGTTAAAACCCTCAAAGAGGGAAATAGTCCACGACCTGAGCCAACGCGGCCACTTCAGGCAATTTATTAATAAAAGAATGAAAATTTACGTAAGCTTCTCTCATGAACGGTTAACCTACAAATGACCCTCCATGCTCTTTAAATAGAGATCATGGACCAATCGGGTGTTAAGCCACGGATCAAGTGTCGGTAATACCGAGGAGAGAATGAACCATTGGATCACTACATATCGTGACCGTCGGATTGTAAGTTACAAAATGTACATAGTAAAGAAACACACTTACCTAACTCTATAATAGACCAAGTTGTACTTAACTATTTCCTATGTGTCGGAATATCCTAACATCCCCCCTTAAGAACAACTTGGGATAGGATTGAAGGATTTACAAATATGACACAATAGGAGAAGGAAGGAGGCACTAGAGCCTATTCTTTTGTGGTGACGATCTACATTTTGGGAGGTTTTTTGTCTCACCGACCCATTCTCAGATAATCGACAGAGTTTCCTTTCAGTCTTATCGCAAAGCCGAAATAGATTTTTTCACTAGGATCTTAGGCGAGTCCTACTGTTCTAGATTGAGTCTATGTAAAAGTGATTTGGGAATAATCCTAATTATATGGTTGGGTTACTTTATTACAAATTGCTTGGTCTGCTGGATCATATTTGTGTCACAGAAATGGGTAATTTGTGAGGGTCTATTATAAATGGGCTTTCTCCCTTATGACATAAAAAAAAATGAAAATTATGATGTAAAGTGTCTTGAGGGTTGGAAAAATAATTTATCCCCTCATAGGTTAATTATTTAAATTTTCTGACAAAAAATTAATTATAATCCTAGGCAGAAATTTAATTAATTCTAGGTCCTAGGTAAATTTAAATTCTCCAAAGGCAAAATTCGTTAGTCCTTAAAAAATTAAATTTTAAGAGGTCCCAGGACTAAGGTAAATTAATTATGTTTCCAAATTTTGAACCTTTGATCCCTGCGATTAGGTTAGTCAAAATTTTTGGGAAATTAACTCGAAATTTTAATTTTTGAGTTAAATAAAGTACATTTAATTGAGAAATTTGAATTTCCTCAAGAATTAAATATTTCGATTGATGAGATTAAAAGAAATTTTAATCCTCATCAGCGGCCAAAATTGCTTTGACGAGGATCATTCGAACTAGCTGTTAGAGGATTTATCTTTAAATAGGAAGTCATTTGTTAGTTAATTTATTTGACGTTTGAGTCGTGTGCTTAGCGAGAAGCTCGTGTAATCTTTTTCTGATAATAAAGAAAGACTTTGGGGTTAAGTTTTGCTGGTGTTACTTGTCATGGGAATACTGTAAGATGTGTTGTTTTTATGCATAATTTTTTCTAAAGCCATTGATAATAGCTTCTAAAGAGTGATTTGAGTACAGGTATCTTGCTCAGTTGCTGGGGTTTGAATAATAATCTAAATTTTGAATTTAATAGCAGATATCTCTATTTGTCTGAATTTTATTTTATTTTTTCACTCTATTTTTAATGGCTGGATTGAGTTTTGTAGGAAAATCTTGATTTTAGATCCTCGAGCATTAGGGGAAGTTTTCAGTTGGACTAGCCAACTTTTGATCTGTGTTTTCAGAGGAGCTCAATAAAATTAATCTGGGGCTTATCATAAGATTTTTTTGTTGTTGGTGATGCACGAAGGGTTTCGAGTTAGCACCTCCTTAAAATTAAAAAATTTAATTCTGTGTCGGAAATTGATAGATCTAGCTGTTGAGTGCCTTAGATTATCAGATCTGGGAGCGGAGTTGGACTCATACTCCTCAGATCTGATAGATCTGCCATTCTTGTGCAGTTTGTAAATTTTGTAATTATTTTTTAACGTGGGTTTTTTCTGAATTTTAGTTTTTATCATTGTACATATCGTTTGGGTGTTTTCTTGTTGTTGTGTAGCTACAAATTTGAGGAGGAAATTTGTGTAAAGTCCAGATCTAGGCCCTGGAGGGTAAGATCTGGATCTCTGGGGGTTTATCAACATAATTTTGTAGGGATATCATTAAAATTTTTGCAGTCCAAAGGTTGTGAAATTTTTAGATCTTGAATCTTTCATGAGGGTTTCAAGAATAAATTTGAAGCAAAAGGATTTTGTATTTTAATCAGAATTTCTGGAAATATTTTAAGGGTTTTTCTAGCTACCATTTGTCTGAGTATTTCGATATGCTGGCTGGGTTTTGTTTCACTGCAAAATTTCGATTTTTTTATAGAGAAAGCCCTTTTCTTCTCCCTCGCTGCTGCCATCTTTCCATTCCTGCATTTTTTCTTCCCCTGTTATTTGAGCTCCTTTCCAAACCCTAATCGTAATTCGTTTCTTTGAGATTTTTGCTGCCTGCATCCCTACATCCTCTTCTCCTTGCTGCCCGAATCCTCTTTCTTCATCTACGTGGGTTGCTCCTTCCTCTTCCACGGATCTCTTCCCTCTCCTTCAAACTGCATCGATCTGCACCTCCTTTCCTTCACGCCCCCTACCCTTTTCCTCTGCTCCTTCGCATCCCAACTTGCGTGCTCTTCCCTCATCTATTGTCTTCCCTTCTTTGTGTTTCCTCAAGCCCGCACCCCTTTTCTTCTTCCTCACTGCCATCTGTTGCTCCCTCTCATCCCGTGGTTCTCTCCATCGCGGTTTCCTCTTCACACAGCTCCTCATCGTGGCTTCCTGTTTAATGCAACTCCAACACTGCTATCGCTCCATCGACCTGTCTAAACTTGCTGCCGTCAGCTGCACTCCTTGTTTCATTTCATCGATCTGCACAAACACAACAAAGCATTCGACTCTTTTTCTTTTTATTTGTATATGCATTAGGGGTTAGGGTTAGTATATATTTTTTATTTCCATTTGAAATTCGATTTAGTCTTGATTTTTATTTTTTCATTTCGATTTGTTTTAATTTGATTTTTGTCTCAGTTGACTTTCAATTTGGTTTTATTAGATTTGATTTGATATTTATTTGCTTTGTTTTTGTTTTACATTTTTTAATTTTTATTTATGATTTAAAAATGTGTTTTGATTTTTCTTTTCTATTTTCATTTAAACAACATCAAAAAATAAAAATAAAACATTAAAAAGTCTAAAATATTTAAAATTTGAAAAAATCTAAAACATTGAAAAAATCTATTTTTTAAAATTTTGGTGACTAAGGAATTAAATTAAAAGAGGATTTGCGCTTTAACAATAATTTTTTTAATGTGGCCTATGGCCCATTAAAATTTCGATTTATTAACCCTTTTGATTTACTTTTGTCATATTAAGGAATTAATTTCTTCATTTACCACATTAATTATTTGCTTAAGGGATAATTAAAATCATAATCTATAGTTCCCTTGCTACTGCTACCCGTCTTCGAATGTTGTGTGATTTCTTCCTAGCGAAGAGCTACCCACATCTCGTCCCAAGGTGGAAGTGTCCCTCTGCCCAGTATGCTCTGGACAAATACTTCCCAGTCTTCTGAGACAACATTCAGGGCTGTCCTCACCATCAGCTCCTGATCTGGTGTAGCCTCTATAGCAGTCAATTGATCTCGGATCTCATTCAGTCCTCCGAGGAAGGTGTCAATCAGTTCTCTCTTCTTCATCTAATACGACCTCAACTGATTCTCATGTAACATTCTTCTCTGCACAGAAGTATGCTGGTACAACTTCTTGAGAGCCTCCCACATCTCAAATGCCATTTCCTTCTCGGCTATGTGTGGTACTACATGATCCTTGACCCTATCAAGGATGATGATCTTGGTCCTCACCATTGCCTCCTTGTACTTTTCATTATCATTGGGGTCGACTAGGATAGCTATTACCTTCAAGGTGAAGTTCTTGACACGATTCCTGTCAAATACGGATAAGATATTGGCCTTCTAGATTGCAAAGTTCGATGCTTCGTCGAGTCTATCCTGGTCTCTTACTCCGTGTAGTGCCATGATGCTCCTTTACTTCCCTCTTGGAATTTCTTTGTTCGACTCCTCTCTCTACTTCTTGTCTGGAAGTTCTCTTCTGGACTCCCTCTGAGTCCTGATTTCCCTCTTGGAAATCCTTCTGCCGTTGTCGAGATGCCCCCTACTTTGATCATCTTGTGCAACTGCGCCACTGGTTCGGGTTCCTCGACTAGAAACCCTTGGTAGCAACTCCTTTGGTCTTACTCTATCAGGTACTGTGACTATAGTACCTCACTAGCTTCAATCTGCAATATTCCCGCAACCTTCTAAACCCTAGCGACCTGAAGGTGAGAGCTTCTAGGCTCTGTGCAGTTGCAATACTAGCAACCCGAACTCCTCAGCCAACTGCGTCAGCCCTTCCAGCTATTGCGTGGCTCTGCATGAGGCTTCTTTTGCCTTCCTTAGCCTCTACACTGCCTCTTCCCGACTCACCCTTGATGACGTAGTTACTGCGTCACCCTTGTTGCTCCTCTGCTAGAAAGAGCTTCTGTCACCTCAGGATGACTGCTTTCTGCTGCTATTGCTCCACTTGGCTGATGTCCTTTAGTCCTCGTCTGATCTGCAATCATGCTTTGATACCATGTTGAAGTTTCTAAGAATCCTTAGTTAGAAACCCTCCATGCACTTTATCTGATTTATTCCTACCTACTTGTTATTTTCCTTAACAAGTTATTTACAATGGAAATACTGAAAATAAACACTAGTGCATGTTCAACATATTACAAATTAACAACTAAAAGAAACAGAAACAAACACACCATATGACATCATTATTTTTGGATTAATGTCCTCGGAAAAACCCAATGTGGGAAAAGCGATGCAACTATTTGAGGGTTTTCTTATTAAGAAATATCATAGTACAATCTGGGTGCCGAAACTGGCTTACCCAACAGAGAATTTCCTTGGCAATAATATCTCTCAGCCTCTGACAAATCTCTTGGCTGAAACCCCGAATAATTCTTCTGGTAGCTTCTTAGCCCTTCTCTGCCTCACGCTGGCCCTGCGTCACCCTGAATGGGTCTGCGTCAGCCCTGGGAGGCCCTGCGTCAGCCCTCTGGCCCTCTGCGTCATCAATGCTGGCCTCTCTAAGGCTCTGTGCAGCTCCCGGCAGCCTCTGCGTGGCCCTGGCTGGCTCTGCGTCACTCTCCTTAGCTACTGCGTTGCTCTCACAACACTATCTCTGCCTCTCTATCTCTCTATACTCAAATGCCCCCCTGATCCAGATTTAAATAGGAACGCAACGAATTATAGAGATAATCATAAACACAAAAATGCAGCGGAAATAATACTTCATTTCATTAATGTAAAATACTGAAATATGCTTACAAACAGAAATGGAAATACACTAGTTAGAGCGATGGTAGCTTATCTTTGAGAAGAGATGTCGTGGCTACATGCCTCTGAACTATGTTACAATGAGGCTTGAAGGCCTATTTATTGTTGAGAAACAATGTAAAACCCTTAACATCCCAAAACCTAACCCTAGAAGATGAAACGCCAAATTGTGGGCCCCGTTTTGGGTAAGTTGGTGTATCAACTTCCCGGGGTCGTAACATTGGCATCCGATCTTTGTTTGACGCGTACAATAGCTCGTTAGAAAGATATATTTGAGCACTACAACTTTGGAAAGAGCAACATCGGTCGATGGACCCATGTTGCTCCCAGATTTCCCAAAAAGCGTCGTTTAGGGCCTGAAAACGGCTCCGAAAGTTCAGGACCCGAAAAACTACTAAAAATAGTAAATTGTGCTACAATTACGGAAACCGAAAAACTGAAAGAGATAGTTGTGGGTGTCCAAGTGGGATGGGTGGGTGGCCATCAACATTCACCTGGATCATTCCTCCCCCCTTAGGAAGCAATGGTCCCCATTGCGTTGAGTTCCTCCGTCTCCTGAACTTGGTCCCTGGTGAGCTATTTTGCAATCTCGGATGTGTCCAGTAATGGTGGGAAGCATGGTCGAGGGCGGTACACATTGAACACTTGGTGCAGGCGAAGGAATGGAAGAATGTTGTGCTCCAAAGCATTATTTCCCACAACCTTGGTAATGGTGTAAGGACCATGTCGACGTGGTTAGAGCTTCTGATGGTCTCTTGTAAGGCATTCTTTCTGCAAATGCAACCAGAATTTGTTGCCCACCTGAAGCTTGTGTGGTACCCTGGTGGGTGAGGAGAAGTTCCTATGTTCTTTCATGACCGTATCCCTCTACTGTTGTTGCTGCGTGGAGGAACCCTTCGTGGGGGTCATGGATGTGGTGACTATCTTCCCCTTACCTTGGGAGCGAACCAGACAGAACATGAATTTCCTAGTCTGGAAGATGAGCTTGCTGCCTTGCTTAGCAGTGATCAAAGACGTGGCAGTAGGTGGGGCTACCTCCGGTATCCTATATAATGAATCACCCAAAGTAATAATAACAACCCATGGCCTTGAATCATACATTGCGTGTCGCCTCCACAAGTATCGCTGGCCTAATAGTACATCACAAACATCCAGAGGTGTAGCATCACACAATACCTCGTCTGTGAAGGGCTTGATGCTGTAGGGAAGGCGACACTGCTGACGGACTCGGAGATCTCGTCCTTGGTGAAGCCACCCGATACTGTACGACTACGGGTGTGTTGTAGTCAGTAGGCCCAACCACTTCACGACCTCTGCTGAAATGAAGTTCTTTTGGTTGCCACTGTTGATAATGAATTGCAGCGGCAAACCCTTCACCCACATCTATGAGTCAAAAAGACGCTCCCCCTCTTCTGGATCTTCAAGCTCATTCTTTTAGATCTTGGCGGTGGCAACAGTGGCGCTGGGCTCTGCGTCAATGATCTGCTTCCCTTTGCCATTCCCCTTGTTGGGTTTTGACTGAAGGTCGGAACATGCATTTGATTCTAAAGCCTTCAACTCGGCCATCAACGACTGCTTAGTTCGACACTCACTTGTGTTGTGAGTGGGGCTCTTATGGAACTCACACCACTTTCCTGTGTCCTTCGACTTTGTGGTGTTATTCTTTTCTTGTGGCTTTGATGGGTTGTCTTGGGTCACCTCACCTTGGCTTTGTCCTTTGGTCTTCGGATTCGTAGATCCAAAGTCTCTCTTCTTTTGTTTGAACTTTTGCTCGATTTTGACAACGTATCGGTATGCTGTGCCGAGTGAGGAGATGTTCAGGAACTCCATCTTTTCCTGGATGTATCTGTATAGGTAGATGTGGTATTTGAGTACCAGATGCATCTTAGAATCTTTGATACCCAACTGTGTGCGAAGGGTATGAAAAATGTTTGTGAACTCTGGCACATCTTGGTCCCGTCCTTGCCGCAGTGTGGTTCACTTTATGTATTTGTCCTCATAGCTTTTGACAAGGTAGTGTACTGCTCCTTGATGGCATCACAGAAGGAATTCCAAGTGGGTGAGGCTGAGAACAGTGAGTCTGTACTTTCATCCTTCTGCTCGCAGTAGGTTTCCCACTAGTCCTTGACGTGGAGGGCTGCTTTGAGAAGAGCGAAAACAATATTTTCCCGACTCGAAAATTCATGAACAAAAAAATAACCCTCTAGCAGATTTAACCATTTATCTACGACATTTGCGTCTATCTAACCCTCGAATATGGGGATTTCAAAATTAACTTGTACCTTAAACGGTGTGGCGTTTCCAGAGTAGCTGTTGGAAGTCGATGCCTCACCTCTGGGTAGCCGCCGGAGGATCTGCGCAAAGATGTCCATCATCGCGTTCCTTTGTCGCTCAAGGGCTTTTTCGAGCAAGATTTTGATAGGATCTCCTGCCCCCTCGTCGTTCTTTTCATTCGCCATGGGAGGTCGTTGGGATTTGCGAGGCTGGTCTTACAAGGGTTCGACCAGTTCAAGCCCTAACTCCTTATATCCCGACCTCGTTGGGGACATGCAAGGAAAAAAAGAGAAAAAGCAGACCGCTCTGATACCAGTGATCCAGATTTAAACATGAACGCAACAAATTACAGAGATAATCATAAACACAAAGATGCAGTGGAAATAATACTTCATTTCATTAATGTAAAATATTGAAATATGCTTACAAATAGAAATGGAAATACACCAGCTAGGGTGATGGTAGCTTATCTTTGAGAAGAGATGTGGCGGTTACATGCCTCTGAACTGTGTTGCAATGAGGCTCGAAGGCCTATTTATTGTTGAGAAATAATGGAAAACCCTTAGCATCCCAAAACTTAACCCTAGAAGATGAAACGCCAAATTGTGGGCCCCATTTTGGGTAAGTTGGTACATCAACTTCCCGGGGTTGTAACTTTGGCACCCGATCTTTGTTCAACGCGTATAATAGCTCGTTAGAAAGATATATTTGAGCACTACAACTTTGAGACATGGACCCATGTTGCTCCTAGATTTCCCAAAAAACGTCGTTTAGGGCCTCAAAATGGCTCCGGAAGTTCAGGACCTGAAAAGCTGCTAAAAATAGTAAATTGCGGTACCATTACGGAAACTGAAAAACTGAAAGAGACAGTTGTGGGGGTCCAAGTGGGATAGGTGGGTGGCCACCAACATCCACTTGAATCACCCTCAGCTGCATCTCCCGATCACTAATTTTATTTCTCTTAACAAACCCTGCTCTAGAGAATAGAATGACTGATCACTCTAGTGTCTTCTCCAAGTGACCCTCAAGCCTTCTATTATACTTTTCCTGTTGACATATCAATGACTGAGATTAAGTCCCTAATCAACTAATCAACGGCTAAGTTTAGGTCTGGCTTGATCCATGTCTTTTGGACCATTTTAACACATTCATATTAATACACATTAATATTTTATTTTCCCTAAGTTTAGACTTAGGGACTCCATTAAAAATATTAATTATTTTAATATCTCCTGATTTGTTTAGAATAGTTCCAAACCCTTTTTGGGTATTGGAGATCTCATGTGCCCCAATCTCTCCACCAAATTTCGTGGCTAGAGCACATTCGATGCTGCCCCAAATCAACATTCAACATAGATGAGGACACACTTTTGTCCCTCCAGAACCTAAAACACTCCACTACAAAGCTAGGATAATGCTTTGAGAGTTAATGCATCTAGAGCTCGACGTCCACATGCTAGCATTGTGCGTACACAATGGATGTTGTCCTATTTTTGAGGAAATTTGATGATGATGACGTGACCCCTACAAAGGGGATGGTCCGCTGCTTTGCATAATGACACCATGACCTAGCTCCAAGACTTCCCCTTCATGATTCTTGGATTGATGACATGGGCTTGTTTGATGATGATGTCTTTATGAGGGAGCCTTACTTGATGATTGGGCACCATTTTGATGAGAAAATGTGACCTTTGGGATGAGATGCACCCTTTTGAGCCATCCATTGCACTTTTTAATAAGATAAACATCTTTTTGGAGGATGACATCACCCTTGGAGGAATTATAACTCACACATGTGGGTTAAATTAAATGAGGCTTATTTTTATGCTTTATCATTGAGTTAGCTATCTTTGGGGGCTAGCTTGTGTCATATCCCACTTTTAATCATAATTTAATTTAATTGTAGGGCTTTTAGACTAAATTAGGAGATTTGATTTGGTTTCCCTCATATAAAAAAGGGGAGGTCAAATTTTCTTCAGATCATTGTCACACGCTTGGAAATCAGTGCACACTAGCTAGTCTATTTTCTCTTGGTTGCTATGGAGCATTAGTTGCGCGATAATTAATTGTAAGTATCTTGTTCCATCATTTGTACTTGTTGAAGAATTAGGGTTGAATGAAAATTTCACCACCAAAGTGTTGTTGATGTTTTATGGTTGTAACATCTCCTTGAACAATATTTTCGTCAAGTTTCTCTTGAGGGACCTAAGTGTAGTTTCCTTTCTTTTAATCTCCAAAGATGTAAAATACCCCTTTGGAGTATCTCAAATTTACCCACTAAATTTCCGAGTTTATTTGGTTTTTGTCACTGTGGTATTTTGTCAAATATTTTGCACACAATTGGCTGTAGGTGTTTTCTTCACATGTTTCATCTAAAATAACATTTACTGTGGCAAACAAACATCATGAAAGTACTTCAGAACCACTGATATCTATTTGTTGTTAAATTTAGAGGGCATACATACCATTGATATAGCTTCCACACCAAGGATATATATATATATATATCCACAAATGACAGCAGACTTACATACTCCCAGGCTGTAGGATAAAGCTCAACAAACTCAACTAAATACACAACCTTCAAGGTCTATATCTTTGCCCCTTGGACAATGAAAATATATATAGCCACAAATGACAGCAGACTTAATACTCCCAGGCTGTAGGATAAAGCTCAACGAACTCAACTAAATACACAGCCTTCAAGGGTCTATATCTTTGCCCCTTGGACAATGAAAATCATTCTTCAAAATGTAAACACAACCCAACAATAATACCCATGAACAGATAGCTTAATTTATGAGTCTTAAGATAGTGATAACCTTTGTAAATATACCCACAACTGACAGGAAATATGAGATAGCTGAAATACAAACAAGAAAGGTTGTTCCCTAGAGTGAGAGGTTCTTGGTCTTCAAATGAACATGACCAACAATTCTTATGGTGATTCTTGGCCCCTTTCAGGAGATACTTTGACCAACACTGGACAGATGACAATCTTGGCCCCACTATTATCAGAACTTGGCCCTCCTTTATGTACACGACTCGTAGCCTGTTGACAGAAGAGATATCTGGCCAGTGGACTAGGAAACTCAGCTTGTATGTGAAGGTAGTTTTGACCCATAAATAGACCAGGCAACTTGACCCCTTTTTGTGGTGAGACTCGACCCCTTAGTGCAGTAAACCTCATCCAACAGTAGGAGAACGGGCTTGGCCTCAAATGCTACAGTCAGACTCTTTAACTCTACCCTCTAAATGTGATCCCTGAACTTAGCTCCTTAATGGTTGGTTAGCCTATATAATAGATATAAAATAACACAAGTCAGTCCTTAAAATCAATTGATAACACCGTTGAGTTGCTTCATTTGTTGATATCTTCTTCTCCGTTGAAACACAATGGTGAAATCTGAGTGATCCCACTCCCAAACTAGCTAGTGAGTATGGTTTCAACTTTCAACACCGAAACTAGCAACGAAAATGAGGGTTTCCAAAAATCCTAGACCCTTGCTCAAGAGTTCTCCAAATATCTTTTTCTCAAATGAGCAATTGTAAGAATGAGGAGAGACTCCCTATTTTCCCCCTTTTATAACTCGTTTCTCCACTTTTGCCACCTTTTTGCCCTTTTATTTTAATAAAGTCACTTTAGTAGGTTTTCTCACTTTATAATTTAAAAGTGAGTTTTCATTAGCCTAGAACCCATGCCCTTTTTTCATCACTTTAGCTTTTGTAATGTTTTCTCCTAGTCAAATTGTGTTCCCTTGATTAATTTTTCTTGCCCCAGCCTATGGGAACCTTATTAGGCTAGCGGATTCCCTTCCTTATGTCTCTTAAAGCGGATGGGGACATTATAGTCCTCCTCGCCCAAGATTTCTTGTCTTCAAGCAACATTAGTTTTGGATGTTGGAGCAACTGTTACCCTCCCCATTGTTAATTTTTGAGCCGCTCTAACAGGTGTTCTAGTCTCTATTGGTATCTAAGAGACTAAGGAACACGAGGATAAAATTTTCCAAGGAAAATGCCTTAATTAGATTAATTAGCCAATTATTAAATATTTTCCTAAGTTTAACTTAGGAAAACTAGTTAATTAAATAAAATTAAATGAGGTATAAATCGATTTTGCTCTAGCGAATTCCAAAAAATTCACTTAATGGGGTCAAAATGATCTTAGCCATCGATTGTGATTAGATCATGGTCGTCGATTCATTAATAAGAGATTATAAGAGCATTGACAGGTTGGTTGGAGAAATCATCACAAGGAGTTCAAATTACCCAATTGCATAGATAGCAAGGGCACCGTTTAAGTGAGGGAGACACCGACAGAAGGGTTTCAGCAGTGAGATTGAGGAGAGAATTTTCGGAGAAATTCTCCACAAAGAATCCAACATTCTAAGAGAAGGAAGGAGGCCAAAATATCTTGCAAGAGGGAGGCCGATTCAGCTAGTGTGCATTGCCAGCTTACCCAGTGCGAGATGTAGAGGCTTCAATTCGATTTTCAGTGCTAGAGTTAGTTACTAGAGGAGGTGCGAGTGGCTTCAGAGTGTTTCAGGATGAAGTTTATTTTCTAGAACAAATTTCTAGAGGCTAAGAGAATTCCTAGAGTAGGCTGTGCGCATTTTCCAATCACCAGTACGAGTAGTAGGAGGAGGTGCAAAAACCAAAGGGAGGTCGAATTGATTTTGCAGAAGGAAACTTACATTTCCAGTTTGATTTTGCCAGTAGGAGTGGAGAAATTTTTTTGTTGGAGGTTTGCTAGTGAGAGGAAAGTAGTTTGTATTTCTCAATTTTTGTTGAAGATTAATAATAAAACCCTCATTTGTAGAATTGGTTTTCCCCAAATTGGGGTTTTTGCAAGGACAATTTGTCCCAAGACACTGGTGTTAGTTATTTTGTGTGTGTACATTATTTCTCAGTTTCTACTATTATTTGTGAAAATTGTAGTTGTGATTTATTCATTTTTTGTCATGATCAATTACCAAAGACAAATAATTTGTATATATAGAAGAATGAATTCCAAATGATAATTAAGGAAATTTCATGCCCATGTGGCATCTTCAACAGGAAAATCTTTCCATTTCATGAAGTACTCAATAGTTCTGTTTTTTAGCTTTTGCTCCCCTACCTTCAAAATTTCCTCCAAAACTAGAATCAACTCCCCTTCCTCATCCAATGTTGGAAGCTCAGTAAAAGTGACTACACGTTGTCCTAGGGCCTTATTGAGGATAGAGACATGGAAAACATTGTGAATCTTACACGCCTTCGGGAGATCTAGCTCATAGGCCACTTCCCCTACACGCCTCACAATCTTGTAGGGCCTGTTGTTGCACAAAATGTCTAGGCACTGCGACAACGCTCAGATCGGGGGCTGTCACCCTAATCCCCAATCTCTCCGTTTAAGCTGTCTCCCTACAATAGGTTGGGGGGGGGGTAGACCCTATGGAAAAGTGGAATGAAAAAAAACTAGTTTGGAACCAGCTAGTTTGGGAGACACTGTGAAGCGATCAAGTACTTGATTAAGATTTAGCAAGATTTATAGGATTTTATTAGATTTTAAATGATTGATACCAGTGCCTTATGGAGTCAACGATCTTGCTAGGGAAATTAAGATCAAATAATCGATTAGCAACTGTTGCTTAGATGAATGACTATTTTATATGAAATGCAGATCCTAAAACTAATGTGAGATGCAAGAATCTTGGTTAATTTTAGTTAAATGCCTATTTAAATGTTTAACCTTCCATCTTTTTTGTGTTGAGCCTGATTTCGTAGTAATTGGCAGAGAGAAGATCAGGAGAAGCACACTAAGGTTTGATTAATGATACCTCTCCTAAAATTCTAACATACCCGGGGCCTGCGGTGCTGCAGAGAACTGTGGCTCTAACCACTGCAAGGTCACTGTTTTAAGTAATATTAAAACAGGTTTCTCAAGAAAAGACTAATGGAGATCTATCTGTCTATCGACCAAGCTTATGCTTGGAAGTAAATTTTATCTATGCAAAGTTAAGTTATATGCAAATGCATTGGAAGATGAGATGAAGTTAGACTCGAGAATGGGAAAACACTTATGCCGCAAAAACCCTCAATTATCCAAATGAAATGCTTGCCTTTTTTTAGATGAAGATTTAGAAAATAAACTTTTGAAGATACTATAGTTAAAACACTAGCTTATTTCAAATCTTCTTGATATAATTTAACTCAAAGAGAACAAAAACAACTTTGCAATTCGATATCAATGTCAACAGATGCTAAAAAAAATACTCAGTTTATGAAACAAAGGATATGCATTTTATCAAAATTCCATGACAGAGTACTTAATTTTCAGAGATTAGTTTTTAGGGCAGCAGTAAGAAAAACTTTATGACATCAGCAATATGACAACAAAAACAGTAAGCTATCAATGATGTCTTTATGCCAAAAATTTACCGAAATTTTTTCAAACTTGCCAACATGAATTATCAAAATTTTTTAGCTTGTTATGATGTGATTTCCGGAATTATATCAGATCTGATATACTTATTACAACCAAAGATTAAAACATGAAATAAGCCTAATGATGAATGCCCAACTCAAGAAATTAATTCCTTAATGTATTAGACAACTTAGGAACTAATTTTAGGCTAACCCACATGAAGTTTTTCCACTGTTATATTTCAGACTTTAGAAACAGAATTATTCAGAGATAACAGTGACTCAAAATGTAGATCTAGGCCAAATTCTTGATACACATCAAACATAAATGACTTATTAATGTATTTAGCAATTTTTTAATTAATTTCAAACCACTTAGATGTATTTTTCACCACTATTAGAAAGGTATATAACTGCTGTAGCAAACAATGAAGAAAAAGATGGTTTAGAGATCAAACCCTTAGGCCCTAGGCCTTGAAGATCACTTACCCAAGTTGCCAAAAAAAATTTCAATATCTGAAACACAAATTTTAACCAACTTTTTTACAAAAACCCACCAATGATTAGCTTCAGAAAATCAAATATTCAAATCAGAAATGGAGCAAGGGAATCTAGGGCCAATGAGAGCTAGCACTAGGCCTAATAGAACTAGCGTTGGGCTAGGAGAAGGCAGATCTGAGCTTAGGAGCCCCAAAACTTGAAACCAGTGTTTCACGAAACGTCCCCGCCCCGCCCTGCCCCACCCCCAAGGATGCAAACTAAGATCTGCGACTCGTACAGATCTGCCTTTGGATCCGCGGTTCGGAATTTCAGAACCACAAATCGGGCTGGCGAGGACGGTTCCTGGAAATTTGGAACCGTGCCGCCCGATCCGCGGTTCCAGATTTCCGAACCGCGTATTCGATGACGGATCCTCCTCGGATCCACGACGGATCCCAAGTAGATCCGAAGGGAGACAGGTGGTTCCACAGGGTTTCATAGGGTTTTAAATATTTTATTTCATTTTTTCTTTGACTTAAGTTGGGTTGGGGCTTCTCGAACACTCCCAAGGTGCTCCCTTGATGCTCCTTAGATGCTTCCTAGATGCTCCCTCATGGTAAGTAAAAGTGACATTCTCCTTTATTTTTAAAGGATGAAAACGAAAAATAAAGGAGAATGTCACTTTTACTTACCATGAGGGAGCATCTAGGAAGCATCTAAGGAGCATCAAGGGAGCACCTTGGGAGTGTTCGAGAAACCCCAACCCAACTTAAGTCAAAGAAAAAATAAAATAAAATATTTAGAACCCCATGAAACCTTGTGGAACCACTTGTCTCCCTTCGGACCTACTTGGGATCTGTGCTTGATCCATCGTGGATCCGAGGAGGATCCGTCGTCGGTTCCGTAGTTCGGAAATCTGGAACCATGGATTGGGCTGGCATGGTTCCAAATTTTCAGGAACCGTCTTTGCCGACCCGATCCGCTGTTCTGAAATTCCGAACTGCGGATCCGATGGCAGATCCCCCACGGATCCGTACGGGTCGCAGATCCTGGTTTGGATCCTTGGGGGGAGGGGGGGATGTTTCGTGCAACATTGGTGCAATCAACATATCATTAGTTCAATTCAAACATGCCTGCATATATGATTACTCATGCAATGGCCCCTAAAGTCGACATAGACACAATCACATGGAGGATGATGCGAGTGGGAGGTGGAAAAATATTCTTTGAGGATTGGGAATCCAAGATAAGAATAGTCTTAGATACATACCCCGAGACAACCCGGGTGGGGTATGTTCCTTGAGAGACAATGATGAAGGTGTCTATAGATCATTAGTCTCACTAGCATTGTGCTATGATCTTATGGAGAGATATAGCTGTTAGTCAAGGCCTTGCTATGTGACAATGCTGGACGATATGATGCTATACAAATGGTTTACCATTCCGACTTTTCTTATGAGAATTCTTCAGATTGAGAATGTCCAAATACCTTGCATGGATTATGAATACCTCCCTTGTTAAGAGGGAGTGTTCAAATATGTAACTAGGTTCGATCTTCATAATGACATGTGCAATCATGATTTTACGTATTTGAGGTAATGAGAAAAATAAATTTATTATTATTGATCTTGAAGGCATGCATTTCATGCTCAAGGAAAAAGTATTTTTAGGTCAAGCTCCCATTGTGAGCTCTTAGTTTTGGTCATTGAGTCATCAAGTCATTAAAAGTCATTGTCATGTATGAAAGACCCTTGTGGGCATGTTACACATTGTAAGAAAAATTGTTTAAGTCAAAGAATGATTCGACCTATCATACCTTGTCAATATTATACATACAAGTCGGCCTATCATAAGGACATGTCGGCCTAAAGATGATGCCAAGTCGGTGAAGCGAACAAAGTTCCTTCTACAAATTAATTACTCCAAAAGACTTGGAATATGAAATTATCCATTGAGGATATAAATATTATATTAAATATGAATAAGAATGAGAATGAGAATGAATTTATAATGAGAACGAGAGGCTTGCTTATACCACGCAAGTGTCTCTTCATGAAGAGTCATGTCCTATTAGACATGCCTCTTCAACCTAATTACTAGCTTAACTAACTATTATTTATGATTATTATCTTTTACATTATATTTATATTATTTATATATTTTATTCGTTACATTGCCTCCTTCCTCAAAAAGCTTTGTCCTCAAAGCTTGTCGATGACAAAAGGCTTGATCTCTTTTTCGGCTTCGAAAGTCTTTCTGTCTTGGAATAGTCATCCTCGTCGATACAAGTTGATATGATCTTCTTAGTGACAAACAAAATTGTCGCACTGAGAAGGGATCAGACCATCCCAGATTAATCTTCTATATAGTATTCTGATCACTAAAATTTTGTAACGACTTGTCAGCATAAGACGGAATTGATGTTACGTCATTATTCTCTGAAACATTAATTTGTTGTCTACGTCTTGAATGGTCCTAATACACAACTTGGTTGATTTGTCTATTCTCATGATTCGGATGTCAATATAAAGTTTTTAGATTTTCTTCTGGCGAAGATGTTGTTGAATTGGTTATGGAACATTCACTTGGGATGTCCATTGTCTGAACTGCAACATCTACGTGTGTCTTTTCTTCAACTGACTTGTCTTCTTGAGTTGTCATATTCACTGGATCGGTATTTGTTCCCTTATTTTCAACTTGAACTGTTGTGACTGGGGATTTCGATACTTCTCGAGTGACTTGTTCTAACTTATCTTTTAATGCTTTCTTATCCTCCTTAAGTTTCTTAGTTTGATTGAGCAGGCTTTAATTATGGTTTCTCAGATGTAAAAGTTCTTTGATTTCTGATTTATCAACCTTATTTTCAATGTTTTGAATTTTAAGATTTTCATCTTTTAGATTTTTGATTTGTTCTAATAATTTTTTATTAAGGTTTTTTAAACGCAAAGTTTCATCTTCTTGTTCTGAAAAGTGCTTCTTGAGTTCTTTCTTTGTGACCTTAGTCTTCTTCACTTGCGCCAGTTATTTTTCGATGTGGTCCTTGAAATGATAAATTTCTTTGTCCTTTTCCATTATTTCTTTGTAATGCACATCCACAATATTTTTATGTTTGTGTTTTAATGCTTTCTTGTTTTGTTGACTTTTGGCTATTTTACTATTCTCTTGATCTTTTAACTGCACTTTCTCAGTACATTGGATTACATCATTTTGTGGGGGTGATGATGGGCTTTCAACTTGAAATGTGGATTCTGTTTTCTTCATTTCCTTATATCTTGCCATTAATTTTCTCATTTTTCTTGCTATTAATTGTTTATCTGCATCACTTAAAAGTTCGACTAAGGTAAAAGTTTTGTAACATTTTGTGCAAACCACATTTTGATTTCTGAATGATTCTTGACAATTAGGGTATCCTTCTGAACAAAAAGGACATAGTGCAAAGAAACCGTTGTTCTTTGTGGACGACATCTCTTTTTTATATATATATATATATATATATATATATATATATATATATTTTTTTTTTTTTTTAACTCTCTTTTTATTTTATATGTATCGCTTTTTTTTCGTTAATCTATAAAATATATTTCCACTTCTCTCTTATAAAAATCTATATATATATATATATTCTCTTGTTCTTCTTCTTCTTTTTGTTCACTTTTTTAATAAATTTTTTTATATAATAATAATTTTTTTTTATATATAATTATAAATTATATATATTATATAATTATAAATTATATATATTATATAATTTTAATTTATATATATTATAAAATTATAATTATATAAAATTTATATATACTTTTTTGAGATCCACTTTTCCTTTTATATGTAACTATATAAGGCTTATATAGTATCCTTTTTTATAATTATAATAATATTTTTTTCTTAGAAAATTTGGATGAGATGTGACTCTTGGTACGGTCACAATCTTTAGATTTGAACGATTAAAATTATTTAGATCACACCTTTTTTCTCCAATGTTATTAAAATATCTTTTACTTTTAAAATACCATGGGCTATTACCATGGGCTATTACCATGGGTTGTTTTTAAAACCTCCTGTAAAAAGTAATATTTACCTTTCATGTAAGAGCTTTTGTATACTTGTTTTTTTCTTTAACTTTTAAATACCATGAGCTATTACCATGGGTTGTTTTTAAAACGTGCGTTAAAATGTTCTCCACGTAAAAAGTAAAACGTATTCCTTTTGTTTTTTGTTTTTGTTTTAACTTTTTAAAATACCATGGGCAATTACCATGGGTTGTTTTTAAAACCACGGGCTTCTCCACGTAAAAAGTTTTAAATATACTTGGTATGAGATTTTGTATCCGTTTTGTTTTTTCTTTCTTTTTTTTCTTCTTCTTTTTTAATTTATTACTTATATATATATTTTTTGGTTAATTCTTTTTTATGGCCAAAGGCCTAGAAAAACGTAGAAAAGGAGAAACTCCCAAATGTTGAGCAAAATGCTTCAATTATATGGCATCAAGGTTGACAAATTTCGATAGTCAAAGGCCTGGTGATCAGCCAAATGTGGCTCTGATACCAAATGAAGCGAACAAAGTTCCTTCTACAAATTAATTACTCCAAATGACTTGGAATATGAAATTATCCATTGAGGATATAAATACTATATTAAATATGAATAAGAATAAGAATGAGAATGATTTACAATGAGAATGGGAGGCTTGCTTATATACCACACAAGTGTCTTTTCATCGAGTGTCATGTCCTATTAGACATGCCTCTTCAACCTAATTACTAGCTTAACTAACTATTATTTATGATTATTATCTTTTACATTATATTTATATTATTTATATATTTTATTCGTTATAGTCGGCCTTAATGCATGGAAGGGAAGCCTATATAATGGACTTGGCCTCATTGTAGGTGATCAATCAATCAAGCAAGAAAAGAAGGAAAATAAGTGTGAGTTACAAGCCTCTTGGATAAGCGAAGAAGTGAAGCAAGAAGACCGAGACATTTGCATTTGTTTTGAGATAAAATATCTCGCACGTGTGAGAAGGATTAGGGCTCTCTCTACTGTAGGAAGATCGAATATTACAGTCACCATAATAGTCCAATCTTGGGTGGAAAAGGAATCATATTAAAGGTTGAGTTGTTTAAAAGGAAGTCTCTCACCGAGCGAAGAAGAAAGGAGGACGTTTTTTCCATGATCTTGGTCACACGTACAATCTAGGGTTTTTGCAGTTAGGTCAAATTATAGTCAAGAAGTTGTAGGTCCAAATAGGAGGGCGAAAGAGAAGTTGCCACTAGTGGATGGCTAGTTTGACTAAGGTTGACTTTGTGGAAAAAAGGCACATCAAGGAAAGGCATTGACTTGGTCTTGGAGGGGTGTTTTGGTCAAGGGTCTTGGTCTTGGAATTTATCAGTTGAAGATTCTATAAGACGAAGAATTCGGTGGCTTTTCCTCTCGACTTTTGGAGCAGTTTTGGCCCTGGCTGATAGCTTATATCCTGTGTCCTTTGTTTCATTGTTTTTTATGTTTTGGTAGTTGTTTGATGAAAAGAACAGACTAATAATCAAGCTAAAAAATAATATAATCAAGAAAATTAAAAAAATATTCACAATCAGTTATCATAAGAAAGAGAAATCATCTTATATCATTGCCCTAGATTTCTCAACATGGTATCAAAGCTAAGGTGACAAGTCAAGTAAGGGAAGCTCAACAAAGGACATTCAAGGACCAAAGTGCTAGAAGATTATCAAAGGTATCAATCATCAAAGGACCACTCAAGGATCACCTCATCATATTGAAGGAAGTCACTAAAGAAAACTTCAAAACCCTAGATTGCTGAAAGAAGGATTCTACACTTGAAGTATTCATGGTAACCTCGCTCCATCATCACCTCAAAAAGAAGAAAGACCAAAGAGATTATTAATTTTTCTGGGCTATGATTCCTCTCACTCGTGGAGAAGTTAAGGCACTCACCATAGAAGTAGCACCGATTTATAGTCAAGCTCTAGAGCCAAAATTTGGAGTCAAAATAAGTTAAATTGTAGACTGAGATCTTGAGGAAGAGAAGTCTACCATCAAGATCTATTGAAGACCGAATTCATTGCAAGGAAAAGTGAAAGTTTGATTTGTTTAGACCATTCCATAAAGTCAAACCTACAATCACAAATCCAAGATTCTGAGGTAAATACAACAATTTTAAAGTCTCCATTCAAGAGCGAAAATGTCCATACAAAAGGTTGATAAAGGAAACTCCAAAAGGAAGCCACAATCAATTTTTTTATGGCATAAGTAGATCTGATATTTATCTCAATAAAATTCAGATTCAAAGACCATATCACCCTCCGAACATTCATATGGTTGATCCCAGTCGAGAATTCAAAATTGATAAAAGTTTAAAGCATAGATCTTTGTATCTCTATGATAACATAAATCTCTTCTTCGAAGAGGTGTCCTTGTGACACTGCTACTCTACTCTTCTTACAAAGTTCGAATCCTGTGGTGACCTAGTACATGTGACAGTCACCAATCTCATATATATCTGATCACTGTAATGAAGTTTGAAAGATCCAAGGAATTAGACCTGAAGCAATCTAGTCATCAAACAAATGTCAAAGCTAGAAAGAAATAGTAACATGCTTATAGCTATCAGTTTTGCATAAGAATCTGTGAAGCTATAAGAACATTAATCCAAGGTTGATAAAGGATCAATAGATGAGTACAATGAAGAATATTTCTCACCCAAAAAACAAATCGATTAAGATGGCAACTGGAAATGCAACTCATCTCGACAGAGGTAAGTAACCGTAAAGTACGTATGATATATTTTAAGGTATTTTGGGTTATAGATATGATTCTAGGGTTTGTTAGTATTCTATGGAAAAGAATGAACCCTAGCATGACATAAAAACGAAATATAATCTGATCTAGGGTATGAACTTTACAAGCCCTAGGATGACCACTTGATTGAATGAAAACCTTATAAATCTTGGCATCAAGTTTTAGTATACTTTACTTGGGGGTGCTTGTCAATAGATATTGCAGGTACAAGAAGTAAAAATGGATGGGTTGAAACTTTTGTTCTAAGAAACATGATGAAAGAAGGAATTTTTACGAATGTCTGGATCTTAGCAAGATGGAGAGGAGGGTAAAGAAGGCCTTCACCTAGGCAGTGAAGAAAAAAATCACTATGAAGGGATGACATCATAAATGCATATGATAGGAGCAAGAGCTTATGACATCATTGTACTAGGTTTGAAAGATAGCTGAAATAAAAGTCTATGGCATTCACCAATAGAAGGAAGTAGCTCTTGATAACCTCACCAGAAGCATAAGTAGTGCCTATGGGAAGAAGAGAGCCATCTAGTATGGAGCTCATCATACATCATTGGGAAGGAGCATCTGCAAGATGAGGATAATCAGGATCCTCTGTTGGAATTTTCATTAGAAGGTTCGTCTCTTGAAAGGTTTATTCTACTGGTTTATTTCTTCTACTTGTAAATTTTGAACAAGTTATTTAAAACATTTAAATACCGAAATAAACACAATACAATCACAACATCTACAGATCATCAGCGGAAAGAAAACACACACACAAGTGACACCGTTATTTGTGGACAAATGTCCCTAGAAAAAACCAATGCGGGAAAACTGGTGCAACTATTCCAAGGGTTTATTATTATGCAGTATTTCCTTGAGTACAACTGGGTGCCTCACTGGCTCACTCGACAGAGAAAAATACACGACAACAATACCTCTCTATTCGGAAACAGGTATTCGGAAAACCTGTCCCACGAAACCCTTTCCAACAACTTTGAAGCACTATGCTGGCCCTTCTGGCCTTTGCATCAACCTTAAACCCTTCTGCATCAATCCTTTGAGGCACTGCGCAGTGTCTGTGACCCTCTACGTCACACCTACAGCTCGACAGAGAAAAAATACACGACAACAATACCTCTCTATTCGGAAACAGGTATTCCGAAAACCTGTCCCACGAAACCCTTTCCAACAACTTTGAAGCACTACGCTGGCCCTTCTGGCCTTTGCATCAGCCTTAAACCCTTCTGCATCAATCCTTTGAGGCACTGCGCAGCGTTTGTGACCCTCTACGTCACACTTGCAACCCTCTGTGTGGATGACATAGTCCCTCTAGCCTCTGCATTGTCTCTGTTAGGCTCTGCATGGTCTGCTTTGGCTACTACTTCTCGCTCTCTGCCTTTGTGCTGGTCTCTCGACACTATCTTTGACTCTCTGTCTAGTACTCACTACTCCTCGCTACTGATCATTGATTCGACTTTGCTTAGCAACCTCACTCTAGTGAATTTAATGACTAATCACTCTGGTGTGTTCTCCACGTGACCCTCAAGCCTCCTCTTATACTTTTCCTGTTGGTCCTTCAACGACCAAGATTAAGTCTCTAATCAATGGCTAAGATTAGATTTGGTTTGATCCATGATTTTTGGAACATTCTAACCCAGTCTTATATTAATACCCATTAATATTTTATTTTTCCTAAGTTTAGACGTAGGGACTCCATTAAAAATATTAATTATTTTAATATCTCCCAAACTGGGTACAATCTGTCCAAACCATTTCTGGGTCTTGGATATCTCATGTGCTTTAGCCTCTCCACCAATTTTCAGGGCTAAAGCACATCCGATGCTACCCCAAATCAACACTCCCTCTTAGTGAGGACTGTGCTCTAGTAATACTCCTCACTGAGCATCACTCTGATTATCTGGCACCGGTAGCTGTGCTGATGCTAGGCCTCGCCGCCCAACATCCTCTACACTACTGCATCTTGTACTGCTGCCCATGGCGCTGCCACTGCCGCTGCTGCATCCGTGCTGCTGCTGGTCCATCCTCCCAACACTGCATCTGCACTGCATACCCCTCTCATCACGCTGCATCGTGCTACTGCATACTGCTACTGCACTGCAACTCAGTTACTGAGAAGTAAGTAATTGATCCATCGACCTTCTGACATCCCTGTTAGGCTAGAAACACTCTCGATGTTGAAGCCCTCTCTGCCGCTAACAAGTGCTCCCTCTACTGACCTCTGCGTTGCTGTAACAACTCCCTCCATCTCGCACCGTTGCACATCTCTCTATGCCATCCTGCACCGTTGCAACACTCCCGTGCCTCTCACACTGTTGCACCTTGTTAGGCTTGTGTTGCCCGGAGACTTCTGCATTGTAGCACTCTCTGCCGCTTCATCCGCATCCATCTCTACTGACATCACCAATCCTACTACTCCTCTTCGGGGCTCCCGTAGCAAGGTATGATCCAAGAGGTTGGGTACCTCAAGGATCCTGCCCCTCATCACCTGTAGTCCTCCTGACTACAGCTCGATGTCTCCCCACTTCTTCTCTAGTGGCACATGAGCACTCATGGCACAATCATCATCCTCCTCGACTTCTTTCTCTACTTTCGTTGGCGCTGCCTTAGAGTCTGCCCCATAGTGGAAGCACTTTATCTTTGAGAGATCTTCCTTCTTCCGCTTCTCCTACTTTCCCTCAGATGGTAGGGCCACATCCTGCTACTGCTGCTTGACCTTGATCGCTTTGCTGCTGCTACCTTTTTTTGGCTGCTGTCTGATCTCTTCCTGGTGAAGAGCTGCCCACATCTCGTCCCAAGGTAGGAGAGTCCCTCTGCCCAGGATGCTTTGGACAAACACTTCCCACTCTTCTGAGACAACATTCAAGGTTGTCCTCACCATAAGTTCCTGATCCGGTGTCGCTTCTATAGCAGTCAACTGATATCGGATCTCATTTAGTCCTCTGAGGAAGGATTCAATTGTTTGACCCTTCTTCATTTGATACGACCTCATCTGGTTCTCAAGCAACATTCTTCTCTGCACAGAAGTATGCTGGTACAGGTTCTTGAGAGCCTCCCACATCTCAACTACCGTTTCCTTCTCAAATATATGTGGTACCACATGATCCTTGACCCCGTCAAGGATAATGCACTTGGCCCTCGCCATCGCCTCTTCATACTTGTCATTATCATTTGGGTCGACTGGGATAGCTATTGTCTTCAAGGCAAAGTTCTTGACACCAATGTTGTTAAAAGCGCGATCGGGATTTAATCGGCGCCGGGAAAAAAGCGGAAAAAATCGTTAAAATCGGGAAAAAATCGTTTGGCACAAAAATATTCATTTTTTTTCAATTTTTTTCAATTTTTTTAATATCTAAACCATCTACAACATAAAATAAATACATTGACACATAAATATGATAAAAAAACTAATATATAAGATGTTTAATATCATTTCTAGCGCTAAAATCACACATAACATTGAATCATGTCCTGAATAGTAAGTCCTGAGTCCCAACTCAGCCTCAAAATATCAACAAAAAATATGATAATGTATCTCATCATGTCATAATGTCATATACAATAAAATGAAAGTCTAAGACTCTAATCCTATTGATTTCCTCTGCCCCTCTTGCGAGAAAATGTCACTGCTTTCCCTTTCCCCCTAGATGAAGATGCTGGTGCCTGTGGTGGTGGAAATGGCAGTGGAGTCTGACGTGCTCTAGAAGCTGAAGAAGTAGCTGTAGAAGTAGCAGCTACTGTAGGTAGACAGAGACCACGTCCTCTAGTGGTAGCCCGGGTAGGCGGTGTCACCTCCTCCTCCTGCTCCTCCAACTCCTCCTCCTCCTGCTCCTGCTCCTCCTCCTCCTGCTCCTCCCCCTCCTCCTCCTCCCCCTCCTCCTCCCCCTCATCCTGCACTAACCAATCCTCAGTGGGATCCATGAGAGGCCTCTCGGTCTCAACCCTCCATTCAGCAGTGGTGTCAATCTCATCCAATGAGATGGCATCCATATCAGGTGTCTTGTCTAGTTGCCTCACCCACAATCGAAGATTGTAGTAGACATAGACCATGTCATTAAGTCTACGGGACTCCAACCTGTACAAAGTTCATGAAATAATAATTAATAATTAATATTATAAAAAAAAATATTGTTTAATGAATTCAAAAATTTATTTGGAAATTTGCAATATTTTAAATGTTTAAGTGTTAAGTTGTTAACCTATTGCGCTTCTTGTTGTGTATTTTTTCAAATACACTCCAATTGCGCTCACATCCCGAGGAGCTGCATGTTTGGCTGAGGATACGTATGGCAAGCTTTTGCAAAAGGGGTACTCTGCCACCATACATCTTCCACCATGCGGCTACAACAAAATTACAAATAAACATAAGAAAAAAATGGAATTTGAAGAGACAATGAAATTTGAAACAAAGTTACAAAGTACAAAGTTACAAACTAAAAAATACCTGGCATTTTGACCGTCCTATCAAAGATAGCCATATCAAAGCCAAATGTGCCACCTGACATCTTATACGTCTCAATTTGTTTAGAGATCTCCATACGTTGTTCTGGAGTTTTCACCATCTTCTGGACACAGGTTAATAATCCATCCATGATTTCAGCATCAAAATCAAACCCACATGCATAAGAAAATGCAGGGTTCAGGAAAAGCCCAGCAGCATGAATGGGACGATGGAGTGTGTTGTTCCATCGCTCATCAATGACGTTCCATAGAAGGAGTTGTCTCTGGAACCCATCATCTCCCTTGTCATCATAGTAGGACCGAATGGCTTCTTTGGCCCTGTCCATGGCTTCATACAAATAGCCCATTGCGGGCTTCTCACCATCTACCAACCGAAGAACCTTTACCAAAGGTTCAGTGACAGCGCACACCTCCTGCACTCCCGCCCAGAAGTCTTCTTGGTATGAAACAAGTCTGCAGACGGCCTCTCCTTCTGGTTTGCGGCTCATTGGCGAAGAACGCCACTCCTCTGAAACAAACATTCTCTTCAAATCCCACATAGATTTCAAGAGGGATTGAAGAGATATGAAACTCGTCGCAAACCGTGTAATGGCGGGGCGCACCAACTCTTTGTTGTTGGTGCATTTTCTCATCAAGCTAAGCACAGATGTGTGATTGTAAATAAATTTTGTGATGGTTTTTGATGAGTCAACAGCCTCTTTGACAAAGGGAATTTTCCCTATGTCCTCTAACATCAAATCAATACAATGGGCAGCACAAGGTGTCCAAAATAAAGTAGGATGCCTGTCCATAAGCATTCTACCAGCAGCAACATAATTTGCAGCGTTGTCCGTTATGACTTGGACAACATTTTCTGCACCCACCTCCAAAATAAACACATCCAGCAAATCACATAAATTTTTTGCATCTTTGATTTGATGAGTTGCATCAATAGATTTGATAAACATAGTCCCCCTGGGACAACTAACCAAGAAGTTTATAAGGGTTCTCCCCTTTTGGTCAGTCCAACCATCTGACATAACAGTGCATCCTGTTTGTGCCCAGGATTCCCTAAAATCCTCCAATCTTTGGGTGCAGTCACGCTTTTCATCTTGAAGAAGCCGGCCTCTGAAATCATGAAGAGAAGGGATTTTGTACCCCGAGCCAACACTGGCAATAGCATCAACAGTAGGTTGGAAAAATGGATTATTCCTTACAATGCTGAAAGGAATATCACTCCAGAGGAGAAATTTTGTCATCAACTTGTCAGCTTGTTCTTTTTCAGTTCTTTTCATCATTGAACCGATAGTTGGTTGTGCACCAGGTGTGGTTCGAGGAACAAAAAATGATGATGCAGCTACCGGATTGACTGACGCTGCAGTAGAACCAGTGCCACTTGGCCCACTTCCTTCAGCTGACCTTTTTAGTTGCCTTTTGAGTTCTTCTTTGGCCTCTTTAGAGTGCTCTAATTCTCCCAATGCTCTCATGGCTTTTCGGATAATTTCAGCATTTGTATTAGGACAGGGCACCACATCACGTCCAGGGATTTTTGCAAGGTGGAACTTCAACCTGTACACCCCCCCGAATATCTCCTTTCCACACAACTTGCAATACAAGTTTTGTCTATCATTCGGAGTTTTAGGGTCACCATATTCCCAGAAAGGATCCAATTTCCTTGGCATGTTTGTTTTTGAATTTTGAATTTGCAAACCTATGGAAAAAATTAAAAATAAGGATTAGGAAATAGGAATTTAGGATTACATAATACAAATTACAATTTAGCATTTGCAAAATTACAAGTTAATTATTTCCAAAATCCCAATTTCTAAACCCAAGTTACCCAACCAAATGCCAATGGCAAATGCAAAAAAACAATGAAAAATAAAAAAAAATAAACAATGTTTAAAGAAAATGAGAAAATAAAAATAAAAAATTGGTTCTCATAGTCATAACAAATAACCCATCCCAAATCAATGAAAAATTTCCAAAAATTCTTTAAAAACAATGAAAAACAAAGTTTTTATAGAAGCAAAACAAAAAAAAATTAATCTACATACCTGGTTTATGGACAAATTGGTGATCTTGGCTTGGATTCCTCCTAAAATCGCTTGGATTCGCTCCCAAATCCGACGGCAACCCTCTCCCTCACTTCTTCTCCTCCTCCTCCGCGCGGACTGCTGAATGAAATAAAATAAAAATCGATTTTCTATATAAAACGCCCGCTGCCCGCGCCTCTGGCGATTTTAACCGAAAAAATCGCGATTTTTTCGAAAAAATCGCGATTTTTTAAAAAACTCGCGATTTTTTCGAAAAAATCGCCTATAAAAAAAAGTGCCGATTTTTATCGATAAAAATCGCGATAAAATCGGATTTGCGAAAAAATCGCGATTTTCCGATAAAATCGCGATTTTATCGCGATTTTAACAACACTGCTTGACACGATTCCTGTTAAGCACTGATAAGATTTTGGCCTTCCAGACTGCCAAGTTTGATGCTCCGTCTAGTCTATCCTGGTCTCTTACCCTATGTAGTGCCATGACACTCCTCTACTTCCCTCCTGGAAGTTCTCTGTTCGACTCCTTTGAGTCTCTACTTCCGGTCTGGAAGTTCTCTTCTGGACTCCCTCTGAGTCCTGGTTTCCCTCCAGGAAATCCTTCTGTCGCTTGTCGAGATGCCCCCTACTCTGATCGTCTTGTGCAACTACATTGTTGATCCGGGTTCGTTGGTTAGAAGCCCTCAGTAACAACTCCTGTGGCCTTCCTCTGTCAGGTACTGTTCTGACTACAGTACCTCACCAACTCCACTATGCAATATTCCTGCAGCCTTTTAGACCCCAGCAACAGCCTCTCTGTGAACTGCATCAGCCCCTCTTTGCCCCACGCTGGCTCAGCGTCACCCTAGATGGGTCTACATCAGCCCTCTGGCCCTCTGTGTCAGCAACATTGGCCACTCTGAGGCTCTGTGCAGTTCCCGGCTTCTTTTGCATGGCTCTGGCTGGCTCTGCGTCACACTTCCTTGGCTTCTGCACTGCTAGAAACAACTTGTGTCACCTTGGGACAATTGTTTTCTGTTGCTATTGCTCCACTCGGTTGATGTATTTTAGTCCTCGTGTGATCTGCAATCAACTTCTGATACCATGTTGAAGTTTCTAATTTTCCTTAGTTAGAAACCCTTCATGCACTTTTTCTAATTTATTCCTACCTACTTGTTATTTTGATTTAACAAGTTATTTACAAAGTAAATACTGAAAATAAACACCAGTGCATGCTCAACATATTACAGATCAACAACTAAAAGAAACAAGAACACACACACCACATGACACCATTAGTTTTGGACCAATGTCCGAGGAAAAACCCAATGCAGGAAAACCGGTGCAACTATCTGAGGGTGTTCTTATTAAGCAACATCAGAGTACAATCTGAGTGCCGAAATTGGCCTACCCAACAGAGAATTTCCTTAGTAGCTATACCTCACAGTTTGAGAGAAATCTCCTAGCTAAAACCCCAAAAAACCCTTCCAGCAACTCCTCAGCACAAAACTTCTCCTGTAACCCCAACGTCTGCCCGATCTGGATTGCGTCAGTCCCTCTCTGTCTCACGCTGGCCCTGCGTCAACCTTTCTAGGCCTGCGTCAGCCCCAGGAGGCCCTGCGTCAGCTCTGGGAGCCTATGCGTCAGCTGCATTGGCCCCTCTAGTGCTCTACGCAACACTTGGCTGCCTCTGCTTGGCCTTGCGTGAGCCCTTGCTGGGTCTGCGTCACTTTCCTTTGCTGCTGCTTTGCTCTTCCGTTACAATCTCTGACTTCTCTGTTTCTCTGTACTCAATGCCCCTCAGGTGCTCTCCTGATCACTAATTCTATCTCTCTTAGCAAACCCCGCTCTAGAGAATAGAATGACTGATCATCTGGTGTCTTCTCCAAGTGACCCTCAAGCCTCCTCTTATACTTTTCTGTTGACATATCAACGACCGAGATTAAGTCCCTAATCAACGACTAAGATTAGATCTGGATTGATCCATGTCTTTTGGACCACTGTAACACAGATTCATATTAGTACACATTAATATTTTATTTTCCCTAAGTTTAGACTTAGGGACTCCATAAAAAATATTAATTATTTTAATATCTCCTGATCTGCTTAGAATTTGCTCAAACCCTTTCTAGGTATTGGAGATCTCATGCGCCCCAACCTCTCCACCAAATTTTGTGGCTAGAGCACATTCGATGCTACCCCAAATCAACAACTGGAAGGTGCAGGAAGCTCCCATTTGTATGCCATAGTACCAATTGTTTGTAACACCTTGTACGCACCATAAAATACCTTGGTGGTAATTTATTATCCTTCTTAGCTTGCTTGAGGAACATTTGTTTGTATGGTTGTCGTCGTAGAAATACCCAGTGACTTACATCAAAACTTCTTTCGCTGCGATGTTGATCTTCTTGTTGTTTCATTATATTCTTCGCTAAAGTGGAGTTATCCTTTAAAAGTTGGAGAACTTCTTGTTGATGCTCGATGTGATCTTTCACTACTTGAACCTTTTTCTTCTTGATATGTCCTTCTATCTTAAGGGTTTCAGGAGTGTTAATTCTTGCCAATACATTACAAGATATGGTCGGATTCATTTCTTGATGCTCGATGTGATCTTTCACTTCTTGAACATTTTTCTTCTTGATATGTCTTTCTATCTTGAGAGTTTGAGGACTGGTAATTCTTGCCAATGCTTTACAAGATGTGGTCAGATTCATTTCTTCTTTCTTTGGGGTTGGTCCCTTGTGTACTTCCTCTTCTTTTGATGTTTCTTGATCATTTTTTTCCTCCTCTTCACAATCTATGTAAAATAATTTCTTCTCAGCACACTTATGACCTTTAGTGTATTTGCTATCACAAATGTAACAAAACCTTTTTTCTCTTTTTTCTTCTAATTGTTGTGGTGTAAACCTTGTAGGTTGTGGAAGGCTAGGAGAAAAAGCACTTCCATATTTATAGTTGTGAATGGTAGGATTCCTTGTTTCCACAATTCCGCTTTCAATATTTCTTGCCAACCTGAATGTCTTCTCCAATGAATTAGGTTCCCAAAGACTAACCTCATGTTGAATGTTATCTTTTAAAGTCCCTATGAAGACATCATTCCTTTGCTTCTATGGAATATCATTTACCCTTATATTCAATTTTTGGAAGTCCTCATTGTGCTCTACCATTGAACCCTTTTGTTTGAGATTTATCAATTGGCTAAAGAAGGTATTGCTCTTTGTATTCTCATAATGTGCTATCATTTCCTTTGTGAGAATTGACCAGGTGACAAGTGGTTTATGATAACAAAGCCTTCTATACCATACAAATTGATTTAGTTCTAAATATAAGGATGCAATATGTATCTTTTGTAACAGTTGTACATCATGTAGATCAAAATATCACTCCATCTGTAGTATCCAATTTACCGGATCCTTGCCATCAAACTTCCTCATATCGCCTTTTCTTGATTTTAGGAGCTTGATATTGAAACGACAACAATTTTGTACTTTTGGATCTCCTAGTTCTGAACTTACGACCTGCGGTAACCCTCTGCGTTCTCTTTCAAATGCCGCTAGTCTGATTGAAATTGGATTCTCCAAGGAAGAGTTATGCACAATATCCCAAGATGACCTAATTATATACCTTTTCAGAAGAGAAAATTGTACGAAGTTCCACGTCTCACTGTTTCAACCTTTGGACCTGAAACTGATACGCAGAAATATACAGGCCGTCCTCTTTCTGTGATTTCTTACGAAACTTCAATTTGATGCTCATAAGGAAAGTTATGACGATTTTTCCAAGGTCACCTATTTGGGATGTAATTCGGGATATTGTAGAAAGCCTAAATGTCTTCGACTGTATCTCCGAAAATATAGTGAAACAAGATTTGAAATTCGGGCCCGAGCATCACCAAGATTTAAGCTCAAATGGGTTTTAATTTTAGAATCTAAACCTTCATCAAAAATAGACTATAGCGAAAATGCCACGATGACATGTTTGAGATGGAATTCTGGAGCTTGCAAAAACCCTAACGTCTTCGAATCATATCTTTGAAAATATAGCGTAAAAAGATCTGAAATTTGGACTCGAGGTTCAGTGAGATTTCGGCTCAAATGGGTTTTTTTTAGCTTCTGAAACGTCGCAGAAAAAAGTTACAATGAAAATGAAATGATGCCTTGTTTGGAGCAACAAAACCCTAGAATCCAAAGCTCTGATACCAAATGTTATGAAACCAACTCACAAAAAGATAGAAAAGATAGATGAATGTTGATTTGGGGTAGCATCAGATGTGCTCTAGCTATGAAATTTGGTGGAGAGGTTAGGGCACATGAGAGATCTCCAAAATCCAGAAAGGGATTGCGTAGATTCTAAATAGTTTGGGAGATATTAAAATAATTAATGTTATTAATGGAGTCCCTAAGTCTAAATTTAGAGAAATTAAAATGTTAATGTGAATTAATATGAAAATGTGTTAGAATCGTCCAAAAGACATGGATCAAGCCAAAGATAATCTTAGCCATCGATTAGGAACTTAATCTTGGTCGTTGATTTGTCAACGAGAAAAGTATAAGAAGAGGCTTGAGGGTCACTTGGATAATACACCAAAGTGATCAGTCATTCTATTCTCTAGAGCGGGGTTTGCTAAGAGAGATAGAATCAGTGATCAGTTGTAGCGAGGGGTAGTGAGTACGAGGCAGAGAGGCAGGGATAGTGCCGAGAGACTAGCACAGAAGCAGAGAGAGGCAGACGCAGAGCTCGAGGGAGCCACGCAAAGGCAACATAGACTACACAGAGCCAGAAGGGCCTTCGTCATCCACGTAGAGGTTGTAGGAGTGACGCAGAGAGCCACAGAGGCTGCGCAGTGCCTCAGTAGGCTGACGCAGAGGGTTTCGGGGTGATGCTGAGCTTCAGATTGTGCTGGAGAGGGATTTCGTGGAGCAGTCTTTCCAAATACCCGTTTCCGAAGAGAGGTATTGCTGCAAGATTTTTTATCTCTGTCGGGTTAGCCAGTTTGGCACCCAATGTACTCAGAAAAGAGCTGCTTAATAATAAAACCCTCAGATAGCTGCACCAGTTTTTCCGTGTTGGGTTTTTCCGGGTACATTAGTCCAAAAAATAATGGTGTCATTTGTGTGCTTGTTTCTGTTTCCTTCTGTTGATGATCTGTAATGTGTTGAGCATGCACTTTAATTTATTTTCAGTGTTTACATGGCAAATAATTTGTTAATTAACATAACAAGTAGGTAGGAATAAATTAGTAAAGTGCATGGAGGGTTTCTAACTGTTAGACTTAGAAACTTCAACATGGTATCAGAGGGTGGTTGCAGATCATGGGAGAATTGAGGACATCAATAGAGCAGAGCAGCAACAACAGAAAATAGTTGTCCCAAGTGACAAGCTGTTCCTAGCAGCAAAGTAGCAAGGAAGGGCTGACGCAGTGCCTGCGTCATCAAGTTTGAGGCAAGACGAGACTGAAGGAGGCGAAGACAGGCTCACACAGAGCCATGTAGAGGCCAGGAGGGCTGACGCAATGGGCTGAGGGAGTTAGTTTCCCGGTGTAGGGATTGCGCAGAGCCTAAGAGCTCTCACCTTTAGGTTGCTGGGGTTTAGGAGGTTATGGGTAACTTGCACAGTGGAGCTGGTGGGGTATTGTAGTCAGAACAATACCTAACAGGGCAAGGCCAAGGAGGAGGGAGTTGCTATCGAGGGTTTCTAGCCGAGAAATCTGGATCAATGGTGCAGTTGCATAGACGATCAAAGTAGGGGGCATCTCGACATCGACAAAAGGGTTTCGAGGAGGGAAATCAAGGCTTAGAGAGAGTCACATCGAGAACTTCCAGGAGGGAAGTAGAAGAGCAAGATGGCAATACATGAAGTAAGAGACCAGGACAGACTGAACGGAGCCTCAAAATTTGCATTCTGGAAGGCCAAAATCTTATCTGTACTTGACAGAAATCGTGACAAGCACTTCGCCTTGAGGACGATAGCAATCCCAGTTGACCTAGCTGATAACGACAAGTACGAGGAGGCCATGGCGAGGGCCAAGAGCACCATCCTTGATGGGGTCAAGGACCATGTAGTACCACACATTGCCGAGAAGGAAATGACAAATGAGATGTGGGAGGCCCTAAAGAAATTCTACAAGCATACTTCTGTGCAGAGAAGGATGTTACTAGAAAATTAGTTGCAGTCATACCAGATGAAGAAGGGAGAACCGATCGACACCTTCCTCAGTCCACTGAATGAGATTCGGGATCAACTGACTTCCATAGGGGCCACGCCGGATTAGGAATTGATGGTGAGAACAACCCTAAACGCAGTCTCAGAAGACTGGGAGGTATTTGTCTAGAGTATACTGGGCAGAGCATCCCTTCCAAGAAGAGATCAAAAGGCTAAGCAAGGCGGGAAGCAGCAGCAAGGGGATCAGAGTCAAGAAGGAGGAGGAGGAGGATGTTGCCCTAACATCTGAGGGAAAGTAAGAGAAACGGAAGAAGGACCTCTCCAAGGTCAAATGCTTCCACTGTGGGGAGCTGGGTCATTATGCGACTAAGTGTCCAAGGAAGACAAGTAAGGGAGAGACCTTCGAGACCAAGGCAGTGCCAGCAAGGGCAGAGAAGGAAGTGGAGACAGATGATGACTGTGCCATGAGTGCACACACGCCACTTGAGTGGAAGTGGGGAGACATCAAGTTATAGTCAGACGGACTACAAGCGATGAGGGGCAAGATCCTCGAGGTGCCCTGCCTCTTGGATTAGACCATGCTACAGGAGCCCCGGAGAGGAGTAGAAAAACTGGTGGATGTGGGTAGAGATGAATGCGGATGAAACGACAGAGAGAGCTACAATGCAGAATTTTCAGGAAAACGCGAGGCTAGCAGGCTACAATAGTGCGAGAGGCATGGGAGTGTTTCACCAATGCATGATGGCATAGAGAGGTGTGCAACAGTGTGAGATGCAGGGAGTTGTTGCAGCAGCGCAGAGGTTAGAGAGGGAGCACTTGTTAGTAGCAGAGGGAACTTCAACATCAGGAGTACTCTAGCTTGACAGAGAGGTAAAAGTTGGGAGGTCAGTTATTTACTTCTCAGTAACTGAGTTGCATTGCAACAGTTAGCAGTGGTAGTGCTATGGGCAACACGATGCAACATGATGAGAGGAGATGTAGTGCAGACGCAGCCGTGGCAATGGTAAGGCCATGGGCAGCAGCGCGGATGCAGAGGGAGCTGTTGTACAGATGCAGCAATAGGAGTGTCAGAGCTGTGAGCAACAGTATAGGATGAAACAGTGCAGAGGATGATGGGCAGCAGGTCTAGCATCAGCACAGGGACCGATGCCAAATGATCAGGGTCATAATTAGTAAGGAGTATTGCTAGAGCACAGTCCTCGCTAAGAGGAGTGTTGATTTGGGGTAGCATCGGATGTGCTCTAGCCATGAAATTTGGTGGAGAGGTTAGGGCTCATGAGATCTGCAATACCCATAAAGGGTTTGGGCAGATTCTAAACAGTTTGGGAGAGATTAAAATAATTAATATTTTTAAAATTAAAATATTAATGTGGATTAATATGAAACTGTGTTAGAATGGTCCAAAAGACATGGATCAAGACAGATCTAATCTTAGTCGTCGATTAGGGACTTAATCTCGGCCGTTGATTTGTCAACGAGAAAAGTATAAGAAGAGGCTTGGGGGTCTCTTGGAGAATACACCAAAGTGCTCAGTCATTGTATTCTCTAGAGCAGGGTTTGCTAAAAGAGAGAGAACCAGTGATTAGTTGCAGCGAGGGGCAGTCAGTACAGGGCAGAGAGGTAGGGACAATGCCGAGAGACTAGCATAGAAGCAGAGGGAGGCAGACGCAAAGCCAGAGGGAGCCACACAGAGGCAGCAGAGACTGCACAGAGCTAGAAGGGCATGCGTCATCGACACAGAGGCTGCAGGAATGATGCAGAGAGCCAGAGAGGCTATGCAGAGCCTCAGTAGGCTGACGTAGAGGGTTTCGCGCTGACGCAGAGGCCAACAGGGCTGATGCTGAGCTTCAGATTGTGTTGGAGAGGGATTTCGTGGAGCAGGCTTTCCGAATACCTATTTCCGAAGAGAGGTATTGCTGCGAGATTTTTTTATCTCTGTTGGGTTAGCCAGTTTGGCACCTAGTGTACTCAGAAAAGCGCTGCTTAATAATAAAACCCTCAGATAGCTGCACCGGTTTTCCCGCATTGGGTTTTCCCAGGGACATTAGTCCAAAAAATAATGGTGTCTTTTGTGTGCTTGTTTCTGTTTCCTTCAGTTGATGATTTGTAATGTGTTGAGCATGCACTTGTATTTATTTTTAGTATTTACATAGTAAATAACTCATTAATTAACAGAATAAGTAGGTAGGAATAAATCAATAAAATGCATGGAGGGTTTCTAACTATTAGACTTAGAAACTTCAATAATGAATGCCTTAGAAATCAGCTTCTTTGAGGGAGCAACCTCCTTTACATTACACAAATGAAGAATTCTTGGATGATACAAATGACAAGACCTCCTTTCTATATATTGAAGTCTAAGGGGACATAATATAATCAGAGCCGACATAACAATAATAATGTAAGTGCACAATAATAACAATAGTGGGCTTCTATGGGGCACAATAATAACAATATTGGGACTACATGGGCACAACAATATAATAAGGGGGTTGTACTAATAACAATAAGGGGTTAAACTAGTAGTATAGGGACCTAACATGCTCCTCTCTTTCAAAAAGTGTTGTCCTCAATGCTTGAGTATTTCTGGATGCTTCTGTATAAAATTTTCGTCCTCCCATAAAATATACCTCCAAGCATAAGCTTGGTTGTAAGACGATAGGACATCCTTTCTCACCCAACTTGTGAAGTTTAGACCCTCATTTGTGGTTGACAGAGGTGAATTGCAGTTCTCTTGCGAATAATCCCTTGTAGGAACGGAAGTACTTGGATGGTTAGAACCTCAAGGGAGGTATTGTTAATAAGTCCATAGCCTCCTTCTTGTGGGCTTATCTCTACAACCTACATTCGAGGCTAAGTTCAAAACAGTTGAAACTTGAGAGTAAGGATTCATTTAGATAGGGCATTTAACTAAAATTTACCAAGATCTTGCATTTCACTTAGATCTAGGTCTTGCACTTCATATAGGATAGATTTGCATATTGCAGCAACTGTTCATCCGGTAGCTTGGAATTTTAATTCATATTGTGCAAGTAAATTGACTCCTAAGGCACTGGTTTCTAACTAATTTCAAAAAATCTAATCAATTGGTGCTTAAAAAATCATAGTTGCCTTCAATCTAAACCAAATTGCTAGGCCATTCAGTTGTGTCTCCTTCACTTGTTGGTTTCCAACCAGTGGTTTATCATCTCATCCATAGGGACTACCCTCCTTAGCCCGCAGTTAGGAGACAACTTAAACGGAGAGGGAAGAGATCAGAGTGACAACCCCTGCCTTGAGCATTGTTGCATTTCTGTGTACAGTTTGAGCAAGAACAAAACCCTAGGTCATTTATCCTCTAAGCCTTGCTAGGGAAGCCTCTCTTGTGGAGATTACATCCAACCACTAAACAGCAAGAGAAAGGCCACTAATGTGACAGTGGTGCCTGATCTCATTGTAGCCATAAGACCTGAGATACCAGATTCGTCCAAAACCCTTGACGAATTGCGAATCGTGCGAATCTGACACGATTCTCTGCGGATTCGTGTCCAAAATTCAGGACACGTCGTGTCCTTTTATGACACGTCGTGTCCGGTAACGTGTCCTGAATTCCCAATGCGTGTCTCGATTTTTATGACGTGTCCTGTATTTCAGACTCGTTTGCTAGGTTAAAGGGGCGTGTGCTTGGTTGACGGCTCATTTTGCAAGTCAGTTGGTGCCAGATTGTGTTGTTGCAGCGAGGAGCGGACTATCAGCAAGGAGAATCGACCACCCATCGTCCACAGTCCACCAGTTCTAACTTCTAAGTTCTGAGGTAAGTAGTCCACGGTCCACCAGATAACGCAGTTCTGAGTTTAATAGTTTATACCAGCAATGAAGGAAGCGGACCGCGGCCAAACTAGCTTGTATTGTGAACTCAGCTTATAACATTGTGTAACCCTGTGGGCCGTGGCTGTAATTCATCAGTTATTGAATCCATGTTTCATATAAGAATAAATATAATCGATTGCATTGTGTAACTGGGCGGCGGGAACCCTGTAGGCTGTAATTTATCAGTTACAAACTTACACGAATCCATGTTTCATATAAAAAAAGATTCGATATCTTTTGATAGACCGTTTAATCAATAAAGAGCAGAAACTGGAATTGATTCACAGTAAAAATGGAAACCCCCACTAAAATCTTACACAGGATAAACTCTACTGTCAAGTCAGCGTGATAACAAGTACAAAAAAAGAGAAAAAAAGCGTAGGAGGGGTTTCAAACACGATTGATTGGCACATATATCCCTCACCCTTCAAAATGTGGCCCGATAGATCTATTTATAGATAATTGTTTTAACTTTTAAGTGTATTTCTCATATACCTTTAAGTGTTGAGTCTTGACACATTCAAAGCACTAGTCACTTTTTATCCCCTAAATACAAATTGCTGATTAATTGGCAAGTCAAACCATACACGATTTCTCACTTGAAACAATTGCCGGGAAATAGTGAATTGTGAAAATCACTGATCCTTTGTAAAGCCCTATGACTGGAAAATTTATTGCCTATTAGCTGATGCTAAATTGCTATCGACTTCATATTATATATCAAAATCTAGCGAAGAAAAATTGCAGCCACCAGCAACACTCATTGGACCAGGTAAGCAGAAACAATATCCGGGTTCTTGGGCATCAGCCAAATCATTCCTAGAATCATTCTTAGGTCAATCAATGGTCCACAGTCACTTCCAGCAAATAAGATGATAGCCTTCATATTATATATCAAAATCTAGGAAAGAAAATTGCAGCCACCAGCAACACTCATAAGGCCAGGTAAGCAGAAACAATATCTAGGTTCTTGGACACAACATCAAATCTCAGTTTCCAAAGCCAACCAGAATCACATCAACTTCTGAAATCACTTACCTTAGCTTGGTTTGGAGAATAAGACTTCATTTCCAAAACAATAAATTGAAGAATTGAGATATTCATTGTTCTTGGGAGAAAAGTAGGGAGGGACTGCAATAACAATTTGCATTTTTTCCCGCCATGGTGTGTAGAAGAGTCAGCAATAGTGTACTATTATGGCACTCCTGTGAAGGTTGCTGGTTCAAAACCCTGTGGGTTTAGCTAACCAAAAAATAAAATTTTGCATTTTCCCCCCATATGCCAATTACTCAAATTTTGCATCTAATCCAGAACATATTCAGGTCTAGCATAATTGCCTTAGCAGTTCTCAACCAGAATTATCTAGTGATGCAACAGTGGAAAGCATAAACAAGTTTGTTTGCTTATTTTTATGCAGGAAAAAGCATATAATTTTAATTTAAATAACTTATAAACACACTGCTGTAGGTGCTCTTTCCTAAGTTGCACATCATCTATGCAATAAATTGGTAATGGTAACAAATTACAATTCAAATTAGTGTTGATTCTTGTTCATTTCTTTTGCATTTTTAAATTTTTGCAGCAGTTTGTTCATTTTTATTACAGGTTGAGGTAACAGTGTTCATGGCTCAATCAAAGGCAACAAGGAAGGGCAAGAATGTTATGGGTAGAGATGCCCTTCCTCCCCCAATATCATCAAAGTCTGCTGCAAGTAATGTTGAGGGAAGAGGACTTAAAGACAATGATAAATATCCATTGTGGAAATATGTCACAAGAGAGGATGGGCCAAATAACAAGGGAAAGGGAGGAGGCAATGTGCAATGGAAATGCAACTTTTGTAACATTTTTTTCAAAAGCACATATTACCGTGTGAAATCACATTTGTTGGCTATACCTGGTTGTGGGATTGGATCTTGTAAGGCTATTACTTCACAAAAGAGAAAAGAAGTGGAAAAGGAGGCCAATGTTGGTATGGAACATGTGGCACTGGCTTCAAAATCAAAAACACCCAAGGGCAAGAATGAAGACCCCCTTCCATTTTTGAGGAAAGCCACCACCAAATTTCCATTTGAGAGTTCTACTTCTACTGGGGGACAAGCATTAAAAAGAAGATCACTTGGTCCAATGGACAGGATTTTCCAAAAAGAGAGACGGGAAGAGCTTGATCTCACCATTGCCTTCTTCTTCTATCAAAACTTCATATCATTTAATGTTGCCCGTTCACCTTTATTTGTTGAGATGTGCCGAGCTCTAACTCAAGGGGCTCCAGCAGAGTATGTGCCTCCTGGGTCAGAGAAGTTGAGAACCACATTGTTGACGAAGGCAAAAAAAGAGGTGCAAAAAATGCTTGAGCCTATTATGGCATCATGGCCAACATCTGGGGTTAGCATTGTTTCTGATGGATGGACAGATCCAGCACGACACCCAATCATCAACTTCATGGTGTCTTCCTTGAATGGTCCAGTTTTCTTGAAAGCAGTGGATACACTTGGCGAATACAAGGATGCACAATTTATGGGTGAGTTATTTATTAGAGTTTTTGAAGAGGTAGGCGTTGAATCTTGTGTGCAAATCATTACAGATAATGCACCTGTTTGCAAGGTGGCTGGCATGATTGTGGAAGGTAAATATCCACAAGTGTTTTGGACACCTTGCATTGTCCATTCATTGAACTTAGCACTGAAATCCATTGCTTCTGATGTGCTTTGGATTGGAAGCATTATTGAGGATGCAAGACATATCCGTAACTTTGTGCAAAATCATACAAATGCCCTCACTATCTACAAGGAGTACAACAATCTATCATTGTTGAAGATTGTTGATACATGGTTTGCATCTTCATTCATGATGTTGAAGAGGTTGAGGGAGGTCAAGACTGCTCTTGGGTCCATGGTTATTTCTGAGTTTTGGTCTTTTTGGAGAAAGACAGATTAGGCAGCCTCTAAAAGAGTGAAGGACACAGTACTAGATGATGCTTGGTGGGAGAGGGTAGATCTAATTATTCGGATCATGGACCCTATCATCTCTTTGCTTCGAGTTGCAGATACAGACAAACCCATCCTAGGAGAGGTTTATGAGGGATGGGATTCCATGATTGAGTCTGTGAGGAGCATTATTCTACAGAGTGAGTGCCCCCAGTATGAGACATCACCAGAGGCCTTCTGCGATACCATACATGATATTCTTGTCCGTAGATGGGACAAGAATTGTACACCTTTACATTGTTTGGCTCACTCATTGAACCCCAAATACTACAGCCATGAGTGGCTGAATGTGGACCTTCCCGCAGATTCCCTCCTCACATGGATGGTGAAATCTCACAGGGGAGGAAAGAGGCATTGAGGCGGATTTATCAGGATAGTGCATTGCTTGCTGAGGTGGAGGATGCCTTTGCAGAGTTTTCCACTGGCACTGGTCGATTTGGAGGTTATGATGTGATTAGAGATAGGGGGCTTAAGAAGCCCTATTCTTGGTGGGCAAATCATGGGGCAACAAGCCCTCCTCTTCAGCAGTTATCCATGAGGCTCCTCTCTCAGGTGACTTCATCCTCTTGTTGCGAGAGGAATTGGAGCACATATGGGAATTTGCATACTGTGAAGAAGAGCAGGCTTGAGCATTCCAGGGCAGAGACAATGGTGTATGTGCACACCAACCTTCGTCTTATTTACAGGCAGAGGGAAGAGTGGTTGAGGGGAAAGACAAAGATGTGAGATGTCTTTCCTGATGATATGGGTCTGGACACCACTGTTGAGTTGGCATTGGCCAACATGGATCTCAGTGATCTAGTGCTTGAGCCTGTTAGATTTGATGACTTAGAGGGGTCAACCTCCATACCAGCAGATGCAGAGGCGACTATGGATACAGGGGAGGAGGAGGATGCACAGGAGAGCAGTGGGGACCATGATGATGGGGACAGTGATGTTGATTCTGATGCTGATTGATGCCTTGAGGCTTGTATACCTATAGTTGTTTTATATTTTCTATTTCTATTTGCCATTGGCATTGCACCAACACTACCTATGTAACAGATTTTGATTTGATGACTTAATGAGAAAACTACAGTTGTCAGTGTGTTTATCTTACTATCTTGTAGTTGTAAGTTGTCTTTTAGTTATAACTTATAACTTGTGAATTATGAATCATGATTTAAATTTTTAATAGATTTATCATTTATGTGACCAGTACCACTGACATTTATTTGAATTTTGTATGTACTATGCATGCTAATAGCTATAGATGAAGATCTATGTTTGAAATCAATAAATTTGTATCATTAATTAAAATTTGTGTAAGAAATATGCTAATATCTAATTTTTAATATATATATATATTTAATATATATATATATATATATATATATATATATATATATATATATATATATATATATTTTAATAAAATAATATATAATGTGTCCTAACGTGTCCTGTTCCGAGGGTCAGCGTGTCCCGAATCCGACACCACGAATCCCGAATCCCCGTGTCAGGTGACTTAGCATAAGACCTAGTTTGCCTAGTGAAATTGTGCACTATGCTTGCTAGATTTTGCAGTAACAGTCATCATTCTCTTGTGTCCTAGCCTCTAGGATGCCTGCACTTGTCTCCTTTGCTACAGACTGTTGCATACTGCACCGTCAGCAAAACACGGCTTTTACCCTTGTTTCTTTTACTTTTCCCATTTTCATTTCGTTTATATATTTTGACTTAGTGCACCTTATAATCTTTATTCATTTCTTTCAATTTATTAATTTGTATTTCATTTCCTCAGTTTTGGCTCATAATGCCCTCTAATTTATTAATGTACTTAATAGATTAAATACAAATACCATATCTGTGTTGTAATTCTATATTTGTTATTTTCATTTCCTCTGTGATTATTTCGTCTTTTTGTGTTGGTGTCTATATGTCTATATGCCCCACCTCCATTGTCCTCTGCCCTTCATAATGATTCCATATGTCTTTTTTGCCCGCAATGATTACCATTTTCAACATCCCACATCCAATACCGTGTTTTTGAGTTTTGACCTTCCATATGCCAATACTTAGCTGTGCTTTTGATCCCCTAGATGCCAACCCATGGCTCTGATACTATATTAAATACCTGACATAACACATGCAGAAGTAGTATGACAGTTTACTAAAGTAGTTGACCTATGGTTCTTTGGAGTCGATGTTACAAGAGAATATCTAAGTGCAATTGTTGGACTTTGGGAAGATTCTTAAGGATCAATGGTCCTCTTACATAAAATTGTAAATATGGTTGTTATTAAGGGAAATTTGAAAACTGTGATTTGTCTCAGGTATATCCCAGAGCGGAAAATTTTGGATGGTATAACTTTTGAAGTACCTGCTGGAAAAAGTGTTGCCATCGTTGGAACTAGTGGTAGCGGTATGTTCATTATAATCTCTTTTAAAAGGCTCTTGGAAACTAATGAAAAATACGTTATGTAACTCCTTTAAAATTATTAAATGCTTCCTCACGTTTTATATGTCATCTTCAAAGATTGTTTCAGTTTTCACATATGTCATTACAACTGTTGATTTTATTTAGTACATGATGCCAGAATAATCAGACCATCATAAATAGTGCATAAATATAGTTCTGATTTTCCTGTTGAGTTTGTCATTCGTTCTAAGTTGTCCAATGAGGTTGGGTTTAATGTTTTAATTTATATAAGAAAAACAACATTTTAAACTCTAATGCTGTCCTTGAAAATCATGGTAATTACATACACTATTCTCTTTAGGTGGTGTTATCTCCTGAATTCTCACTTTAGGGTGCCAAAGGTCCCAATCCCTCAGGGTCCCAAGGGATACTTGGAAAGACTATCCATTGTCACCTCAGTAGTGTTTTCCATCAGTTTAGACTAGCTCTCCCCTGCCACAGAGGGGGCTCCACTAAGTTTATTACATCCAGTGTGGTATCCGTATAAGAAATGAAAGGGGCTCTAGCACTTCAGTAAAATTTGGTTTCTTTATGGTAATAATTATCATAGTTACAAAACTGAAAATTATGTGTATTAAAATTTAAAAGATTGTCAAGTAAGGGTTTTCTTAGACTTAGAGCAACTATGAGTTGCTGCAGGAAATTATGGAGGAGGTTGGGGAGGGATGCTTTTTATAATAACCCTTGAAATGAAAAAAAAAAGAAGAAAAAAATTAAAACTAGGAAGAAAAATACATAACAAATATCAAAACTTAAACTAATTTTCAATCCCTAACTCGCTCATTCATTTACCAAGCTTACCTCTACTCAACTTACCCTGCGGTGCTATCTGACTTGCCAATTCACTGTTGTCTCTCCTCCTCCGAAGTGTTCCTTCAATGTTCATTGCCCATTTCTAATTTTTAGTTTTAACTTTCAACTCTTGACTCTAGATATCAATGACCTTAGACCAATTCTTTGACTCGTCACTCTTTACTATTTTTGAGTTTGAGTTATATCAATTTACTATTCCATTCTTTAGACTTTAGTATCTATTATAGTCTATTTTTTTCGTAATAATTGTTGAATTTTGTAGCTATGGTCGGTCTTCATAATTAATATTTTAGCCCTTGAAATATATAATGAAAAATGTAAGACATGTTCTTCATGTTGTTTTGTTGTTAGCCCTTGAAATGATTAATATAAGACATGCTCTTCATGTTAGTTTCAAAAGAGAAAAAAATGAATTTTGAATTTTGAATTATTGGCTCCTAACTTTTCAAGTCGACCCTCCAAGTCAAGTCGGCCCTGCCACCCTAGTGAAGGGACACCCATTCAAGCCAACCATAACACTATATATAGGGCACTTGACCTCCTCCACAAAGCACCATTCGATCTCACACACAACAAGATATATTCAGGGCACCCAAGAGAAGAAGAAGGAAAAAGAAGAAAAAAGACATCTTAGGCATCTCTCTCTCTCCTTGACTTCACATGTGTGATTATTTTGGGCATATTTTGGGCAGCAGGTCGAACTTTTGGGCAGCAATTTTTAGGAAAAATAGTCATTTAATGAAGGGAAAATAATTAATTGGAGAAAATGGGCCAAAAGTAACTTAAGTGAAATAAAATAAAATTAAAGGTTACTTAAGATAAAGTCAATGGAGGAGCTTCTAGAATAATACTAAATTAATAAAATAAGATGCTTCTAGAGGCTTGGAGATCTAGCCATGAGATATATAAAAGGGGGAGGAGGAGATCATTTAGGGACATCTTGGATTGAGTATTGTTTCTTGTATGAGAGGTTGAGAGCTCGATTCTCTATTCCATTGGTAGCCCCAAGACGAAAACCGTCGGGTGATTTAAAGAGATTGGGTGAGCACCCATCTCCCCTTGGTGGATTTATTCAAAATCCACCAGTGTAGTGATTGTTTTTCTGTTTCAGTTTGGAGATCGGAGGGTCATTCCCAACTATTGTATTGGCATATATCTATATATAATAAAGTTTGATTTTGGTTGCTGCCTTTCTCATTGTTCCTCATGTTGTGATTTTTAATGAGATTTTTATACAATTTGTGGGTTTATGGCTTCAGTGAAATTTCTGGTATTTGGGTTTTTCATGGAAATTTTTTGTTAAGTGCTTGATAATTAGATTTGTTGTTCCAAATTTTCTCCATTTGGGACATTACAATGGTATCAGAGCCTTGGTCTTGGCTCAGCCTGTAGGGATTATTGTTGGAGGGTTTTGTTGGAGAAGTCAAAAACTCAGTTCTTACAGTGAAATGAAATTTGCTAAAAGGAACTAATTGATTGTACAAGAGAATTTGAGTGAGTGACGTATGGATATTATTTTGGGGCGAAATCCATTTGGGGAAAAATTAATTTTACCATGAGGCTGTTCATAAGATACAAAATCAATTTTTTTTCTTGGGGCCAAAGTGATTGCCGTGATAAAATTCTCTTTAGAGGGGGCCGAGTGATATTTGGTGAAAGGGGCATATTATCGAATTATAAAAAAGGGAGCCCGATTTAATTTTCAAGGACCATGAGCCAATTTTGGCACATTATTTTATAAGTGGGGCCATGTTAAAATTCTTTTTGGAGGGGCCGAGAGATCTTTGGTGAAAGGGAACAAATATTATTAGCCAAGTTATTTAAGAAATGGAAAGAAAAATTTAATGGGCCATGCGCATAGCAAATTATTTGGAGATGATTTCTTACATTTTCGTGGGTTTAAGAATGTCGTAAATAATATTATGGAGTTGAAGGTTGAGATATTTGGGACCAGTGCGTAGTTGTGGAGTCGATTACATGGAATTTTCCAAAATTAATATTTCCACTTGGTCGCGTTATTGTAGCTAAAGAAGAACTAATATTCCAATGGGTATATCGAATTGTTATTACCTTCAGGCTTCAGTCTATAAGGGAAGGGCTGGATATTTAAAGTTCCAAGTATTCTTCTTGAAGGAGCCAAGCATAATTTTGTTTGAAGAGTACAAGTACCAAATATCATTGTACAAATACCATGTGAAAAATTGTTGACCCGATTCCTACTGCAACAAATTGATAATATTTCTCCTACTTGTTAAGTTAATTGAACGAGTTACTTGCAGTTTTCTACGTCAAACATCGAAATACACACACTGCAACTTGCACAAAATAAAATACTGCGAAAACTAACTACTGCATTGGAGAGAAATAAACACACACATCAACATAGTTGTTTTTGGACAATGTCCCCAGAAAAACCCAATGTGGGAAAACAGTGCAACAACTGAGGGTTTTAATTATTATGCAATAGTAAATCTGAGTACAAATCATTTGATGCCCACACTGGCTATCCGATATAGAGAAATACTGGCAAAGAGTTAGTGAGAAAAATATCACATTGATTCAGGAAATTCGACATTGATCAGGGGTTGGCTGGTTGGCCCCACGCTGCCTCTGCACATTTTCTACATCAATCCTATGCAGTTCTGCATCGCACTAGCTGGGCTCTGCGTCACCTTCTCTGCTGATCTCCTGCTGTCTGGAAATTCGACCGTCTGGCTTTTTGGTCTCACAACCCGGCTTCTGGCACTGGATCTCAACTCTCCTAGCTGCGTTTCGAACTCCCTTTGAAGCTCTGCGCTGCCTTTGCATGGCACTGCACTGCCTCACTAAACTGCTTTATTCTCTCTCTTCACTGCAAGAAGATCACTCGATCTCAGTTCGGCAACTCAATGCTGCTACTCTTGAGAAATTCGATGTTTGATCACTCATTTAATGTGTTCTCCAAGTGCCCATCGAACTCCTTATAATCTCTCGTTGGAGCTCTGTTGACCACTACCGGTCAACTACCCATAGCAATACACCCCCTTTTCTTTGCAAAAAGGGTAGCGCTTGATCAACATGTCGGTGCCATTCTACAGTCATCGACAGCTTGATCAATTTATGTTGTAAACCCAATCTGCATGTATAAACTGTAAATGATCTTAGCAGATATGAGTCATGTATGTAAATTGCCTAGGTGGACCTAATTCTCTAGGTGATAATCTACGTTCCGGAAGGTTTTTCGTCTCACCGATCCATGATCGACAGAGTTTTCCTTCAGCCTAACCCCAAAGCCAGAATGGATTTTGTCACTAGAATCTTAGGAGAATCCTAGTGTGTTAATCTGCTAGATTATAGTTGTGTCGCAGAATGGGGTGGTTTATGGCGGTCTGTGTCAAATGTGTTCTCTCCCTTGAGATGTAAAGTTGTAAAAGTCATGATGTAAAGTGTCTTGAGGGTTAGAAAATGTTTTTAATCCCCTCATAAGTCCTAAGTCCTAGGTCCTAGGTGATTTTTCCGAAGGCTAAGTTCGAGGATCCATTTAAAAATAAATTAAAAAAATAAAAAAAAAATTTGAAAAATTAAAAAAAATAAAAAAATAAAATAAAAATAATAAATAAAAATAATAAAATAATAAAATAAAGTAAAAACTTAAAAAATAATAAAATAATCATATTTTGAGTAAATAAATGCAGAATTTCAATTTTTTAATGCATTAAAAATTCGACGGATGAGATTAAGAGATATCTTGATCCTCATTTTGACATGGATCACTCGAACTAGCTGTTGGGAATTTTTCCTTTAAATAGGGAGTTAGGGGTCATTTGACACTAGGATTCGATTTGAGAGTCTGGTGCTAAAGAAAGCTCTCTTGTAGTCATTTTTTTGTGCAATAAAGAAGACTTTGGGGTTAAAAATCTTGCTGGTGTTACTCTTCTGAAAATGCTGTAAGATTGTTCTATTTTTTCTGCATAATTTTATTTTCAGCCATTAATGATAGCTTAATGAAGATTGATCTAGGCACAGGTATCTTGTCTAATCTTTGGGGTTTGAATGATAGTTTAGATTCTGAAATATAGTGGCAGGTATCTCCATTTGATCGGGGTTTCACTATTGTTTTCTCCTTCTATGTCGATAGTTGATTTTAAGCTGTGCAGGAAATCCCTTTTTTCAGATTACCGGGCGTTAGGGGAAGTTCTCGGCTGAACCAGCCAACTCTCAGGTTGTGTTTTCTGAAAGAGCCCAGCCAGTTCTTGATCCCGGGCTTATGATTCGAAATGTTGTTTATGAATGCATGCAGGGTTTTCTGAAGCGTTTTACATTAAAATTAAATTCTGATAATATTACTGTGATTATTGATAAATCTGGCTTCTTAAGAGATTTCAGTTTGTAAATACTGTAAACTTTTTTTGCTGGGTTTAGGGTTTTCAGTTTTTGTTTTATGCACATATCATTTTTGGGTGATTTTTCATTCCAGGTTGCAGGGTTTCTGAAGATTTCCAAGGTTTATCTGCGCCGTTTCGCTGTCCAAGGGTTTCAATTTCAATTGTTTTTCAGGTCCGGAAGAAATTTTACATCGGTTTCATTGATATCAACTTCTGGGGTTTGGAATATTTTTCCAAGGACTGCAAAATCGTTTTTCAAATTCCCCAGCTATCCTCAGCTGCCAGAAATCTGCATAAAAAATAAAAATAAAAACGCAGCTGCTTCTTCTTCTCCTTTGCTGTAATGCTGCCATTCACTTGCTGCATACCCATACTGCATGCGTCTATACCACAGCTCCCTCTCTCCCTCCGTTCATTCCAAAACTCAGCCATATTGCACGCTTCTCTTCCATTTGCTTGCTGTCCATCAGCTCTTCTCCACGCAAAACTGCAGTCAACAACACAAACAGTTCTGTGGCCATTTATCTCTACCCTATCCGTTGCCCAAGCTCATCCATCCCTGCATCATTTGATCCGCAGTCACTGTTTTCCTCAACGCAGCTCCTCCTTTGGCGTTCCGTCCACCTTCAGCAATCAATTTTTCCTGCGTATCTTCTCTGAACCTGCATGGTAAACAGAAAAATCGATTTTTTTGGGTACGACTGAGCTTGTTTTTGATACGTACGGCGGCTTATTTCCGGGCTAGGGTTAGCGTGGTTTTGTTTTCATTATCTGCATTGATGCATACATTCCTTAAGATCTATGAACGCATTTTTTCAAATCCGCTCCAAAGCTGCCGCAAGCACCTGTAAAAATTCGAGGTTTTCTCTCTGCGTCCGTCATCGAAGGTACGCCGCCTCCTTACCAGTTCCAAAACCTGCAGACGCATAACAAAATAAAAATAAAAGGCGTTCGATTTTTTTTTTCTATGATATCGTGTGGCTGTAAGCTTTAGAGTTAATGCTGTTGAGTTTTTTTTGTTAAGCGTAAGTCTGTATGTAATTCGATGTTTTCATTTTATTTTCTTTTTGTTTTATTTAAAATCAAATGATAATTTTAAGTTAGACTTTCATTCGGTTTAGATTTAGGTTTAAAATAAAAAATAAAAATAAAAATAAAAAAAGGAGGATTCGATTTTCTTTTGAGTTAGTTTAGCTTAATATTTTTATTTTCATTTTTTTTAGTTAGGCTTTTATGACCATTAGAAATTTTAGGTTTAGTTTCATTTTGATTTTAACATAAATAATAAAAAAAAAAATCTCATAAAAAAAAATAATAAAATTTTAAAATCAAATAAAAATTTATAAAAATTATAAAAAAGGGACTTTCTTTTCTTTTAAAGTATATATTTAGATTTTTTAAGTTGCATTTAGTTTGAATTTTTGTTTTAAATTTTTGTCTGAAAATCATAAAAATATTTTGGAAATATATTGCCAATTTCAGTCTTGGCTCGAAAATTTCTTAGGTTTCATCTTTTATGCTGAGGCTAAATTTTTTTTGACGTGGGAATTAGTGTTTAATATGATTCAATGTTCATCTGAGGATTAACTGCGTGAATGTGATCTCTGGTTAATATTTTATTGTTCAAAGCACTTTATCTTTCGAAATTTTAAATTGCTGGAGTATCATTAAGCCGTTAAGCATTTTCTCGCATTTGATAAAAGTTAATCTTCGCTCAGGCTTTGATGATAACTGATTGCTCTTAATGAGTTCATGTTTCTGCAGCATCTGATAATTAATCGTTTAAACATTAACTCCACAAGGCACTAGTCTATTAATTCAGTAAAATCTATTTAGTGCTGGTTTCCTTTCGTGTCTTCGAAACCAATTGATTCGCAGTTGGTCATCCATTTTCCTATAGGGTCTACCCCCCTTAGCCGCGGGAGACAGGCTTAAACGGAGAGATCGGGGATCAGGGTGACAGCCCCCGGTCTGAGCGTTGTCGTGACAATCTGTGCGACAACACTTTTTGGCGCCGTTGCCGGGGACAGAGTTTTTTCTGTCCTTGGTTTATTCGACATTCATCTTCTCATTTCTCATCATTCTCTCATCTTTATCATCTCACGTTTGAGCTGGCAGATTCAGTTTTTTTTGGCGTCATCTCATCTTTTATGCCATTCATTAGCCTGTCAAATGGCCAACATTCTTTGGCGTGTTTTGATCTTTTCATCACCTTATCTTTCGTCATATCAGCAACTTCTCTTCGATTCATTTCTTGTTTGGGTGGCGACTCCACTCCATTTTCTTATTTTTTCCAGACAAGAAGCCTCCCTCATATCTACTTGTTGGTTGTTTTTTGGATCTTAGAATTAGATTCATTGTTCAAGTGGCGACTCCACTTCTTTCATCTCTTAATTTTCTTGAGCAGAAATCTCTTTCTATCATCCATTTGATCCCTTATTATTCATCATGGATTGTTCATTTAAACCATGTCATTTTACTGATAATCTCCATGATTTTCCGAAAGAGGCCATTTCTAAATTATTTTTGTTCTCAGGTGGTGATTCGGTCGCTGTTAAACAACATTTAAACAGGTTTACTTGTGTAATGATCATATATTGTAGACTTCCTCAATATAATCATGAAGATGTCAAGATGCGTTTATTTGTCCATTCTTTGAAGGATGATGCTTTGAACTGGTTTAATAGTTGTCCTGAAGATTCCTTCATTTCTTTGCAAGACATTGTCGATGCTTTTAAAGATAGATATGGTGATCTAGATAGCTCGCCCTGTGCCCCTAAAATCGTGCAACAGAATGAGAGTAATCTTATAAAAGGTTCAGCTGTCGAAGAAAGATTTCAAGACAATGCTTCATATCAGAATTTGCCATCCACTTGTAGTGAAAAAGTAGAAACAAATTGTAGAAACAATGTTAACAATGAAAAGGAAGATCATAAGCAAATTATACAAGATTTATTGCTACTGGTAAGAAATATGGAGATAAATCAAACTAATTACGCCAATGATGTGAGAACTTTATGCACTCACCTGGAAAAGCGTAATAGGGAGATGGAGATCATGCAAAATCAACACAGTAATGAAATTGAAGCCATGAAGATTAATCATGACACAAAAATTAGTTTTATGCAAAGCAAGATGTCAAGCTTAGAGGAAAATATGACGACCATGCAAGCAAATCATAAGGAGATAAACTCTATGCAGCATTGCTTGATGACCATGGAAGAAAACCATGCCAGGGAAATCAGTGCTATAAAGGTTGAACACTCTAGTCAGATAGACGCCATTAAAATGCAGTTTCAGAAATTTCAACAGCAGTCGGAAGATGAAGGAAACCAGGAAGAATCAATAGATCAAGAGCCTTCTCATCCGCTGCAACAAGCTCCATCTTACTATGAGGAGGTCATTGGTTCGATTGAAAGGTGGTTAATTGAAGGTGATCCAGATAGAATTAAAAATGATAAAGATCAGATGTAGGATAAAGAAAGACATGTCACGCATATCTTACATACTTCATCTGATAACTTTGAAGCAGAAAGTTCCATGTCATCAGTGATGCAGCCTGCCAGGAAGAAAAAGTGCAAAAGAAAGAGAATGAGAAGGAGATTTGATGCATTAGACGGCTGCGAGCAGCTTGATTTTCGGATAGGAAAAGGTCCTACCATATGTAGAATTGGACATGGCACATCCGACAAGTAGCCGACAGATTTGCTTGAAAGCAGACAAATGCTCAGTATACACTATATTGAACACATGGGCATCCTTTGTATTGTATTTCTAACCCTACTTGTCATTTCAGCACTTTCATTTCTGTTTTAGGATTAGATTTGTTTTTCTAGATTAGTTAATAAATGAAGAGCTTATATCTTTCTTGTGCTTAATGTTAGATGATGATTTTTGGATGGACTTTACTTATGTTTTGTTGTGTGTTGCATGGGTGCAGATTCTGGATTCCCACGTTCTTACAATGTAGCAACGTGTCCCCAAGTAGAGCCAGATGTTGACCACTACCGGTCAACTACCCATAGCAGTACACCCCCTTTTCTTTGCAAAAAGGGTAGTGCTTGATCGACATGTCCGTGCCATTCTAGAGTCATTGACAGCTTGATCAATTTATGTTGTAAACCTAGTTTGCATGTATAAATTGTAAATAATCTTAGCAGATATGAGTCATGTATGTAAATTGCCTAGGTGGACCTAATTTTCTAAGTGATAATCTACGTTCCGGAAGGTTTTTCGTCTCACCGATCCATGATCAGCAGAGTTTTCCTTCAGCCTAACCCCAAAGCCGGAATGGATTTTGTCACTAGAATCTTAGGAGAATCCTAGTGTGTTAATTTGCGAGATTATAGTTGTGTCGCAGAACTGGGTGGTTTATGAGGGTTTGTGTCAAATGGGTTCTCCCCCTTGAGATGTAAAGTTGTAAAAGTCATGATGTAAAGTGTCTTGAGGGTTAGAAAATGTTTTTAATCCCCTCATAAGTCCTAAGTCCTAGGTCCTCGGTGATTTTTCCAAAGGCTAAGTTCGAGGATCCATTTAAAAATAAATTAAAAAAATTAAAAAAAATTGAAAAATTAAAAAAAAAAAAAAAAAAATAATAATAATAAATAAAAATAATAAAATAATAAAATAAAGTAAAAACTTAAAAAATAATAAAATAATAATATTTAGAGTAAATAAATGTAGAATTTCAATTTTTTAATACATTAAAAATTCGACGAATGAGATTAAGAGATATCTTGATCCTCATCGACGGTCAAGATCATTTTGACATGGATCACTCGAACTAGCTGTTGGGAATTTTTCCTTTAAAAAGGGTGTTAGGGGTCATTTGACACCAGGATTCGATCTGAGAGTCTGGTGCTAAAGAAAGCTCTCTTGTAGTCATTTTTTTTGTGCAATAAAGAAGACTTTGGGGTTAAAAATCTTGTTGGTGTTACTCTTCTGAAAATGTTGTAAGATTGTTCTATTTTTTCTGCATAATTTTATTTTCAGCCATTGATGATAGCTTAATGAAGATTGATCTAGGCACAGGTATCTTGTCTGATCTTTGGGGTTTGAATGATAGTTTAGATTCTGAAATATAGTGGCAGGTATCTCCATTTGATCGGGGTTTCACTATCGTTTTCTCCTTCTATGTTGATGGTTGATTTTAAGCTGTGCAGGAAATCTCTTTTTCAAATTATCGGGCGTTAGGGGAAGTTCTTGGCTGAACCAGCCAACTCCCGGGTTGTGTTTTCTGAAAGAGCCCAGCCAGTTCTTGATCCGGGGCTTATCATTCGAAATATTTTTATGAATGCATGCAGGGTTTTCTGAAGCGTTTTACATTAAAATTAAATTCTGATAATAGTACTGTGATTATTGATAAATCTGGCTTCTTAGGAGCTTTCAGTTTGTAAATACTATAAATTTTTTTTGCTGGGTTTAGGGTTTTCAGTTTTTGTTTTATGCACATATCATTTTTGGGTGATTTTTCATTCTAGGTTGCAGGGTTTCTGAAGATTTCCAAGGTTTATCTGCGCCGTTTCGCTGTCCAAGGGTTTCAATTTCAATTGTTTTTCAGGTCCGGAGGAAATTTTACATCGGTTTCATTGATATCAGCTTCTGGGGTTTGGAATATATTTCCAAGGACTGCAAAATCGTTTTTCAAATTCCCCAGCTATCCTCAGCTGCCAGAAATCTGCATAAAATATAAAAATAAAAACGCAGCTGCTTCTTCTTCTCCTTTGCTGTAACGCTGCCATTCACTTGCTGCATACCCATACTGCATGCGTCTATACCACAACTCCCTCTCTCCCTCTGTTCATTCCAAAACTCAGCCATATTGCACGCTGCTCTCTTCCATCTACTCGCTGTCCATCAGCTCTTCTCCACGCTAAACTGCAGTCAACAACACAAACAGTTCTGCGGCCATTTATCTTTGCCCTATCCGTTGCCCAAGCTCATCCATCCCTGCATCATTTGATCCGCCGTCACTGTTTTCCTCAACGCAACTCCTCCTTTGGTGTTCCGTCCACCTTCAACAATCAATTTTTCCTGTGTATCTTCTCTGAACCTGCATGGTAAACAGAAAAATCGATTTTTTTGGGTACAGCTGAGCTTGTTTTTGATACATACGGCGGCTTATTTCCGGTCTAGGGTTAGCGTGGTTTTGTTTTCATTATTTGCGTTGATGCATACATTCCTTAAGATCTATGAACGCATTTTTTCAAATCCGCTCCAAAGCTGCCGCAAGCACCTGCAAAAATTCGAGGTTTTCTCTCTACGTCCGTCATCGAAGGTACGCCGCCTCCTTACCAGTTCCAAAACCTGCAGACGCATAACAAAATAAAAATAAAAGGCGTTCGATTTTTTTTTTTCTATGATATCTTGTGGCTGTAAGCTTTAGAGTTAATGTCGTTGAGTTTTTTTTGTTAAGCGTAAGTCTGTATGTAATTCGATGTTTTCATTTCATTTTCTTTTTGTTTTATTTAAAATCAAATGAAAATTTTAAGTTAGACTTTCATTCGGTTTAGATTTAGGTTTAAAATAAAAAATATAAAAAAAATAAAAAAAGGAGGATTCGATTTTCTTTTGAGTTAGTTTAGCTTAATATTTTTATTTTCATTTTTTTTTTAGTTAGGCTTTTATGACCATTAGAAATTTTAGGTTTAGTTTCATTTTGATTTTAACATAAATAATAAAAAGAAAAAATCTCATTAAAAAAATTAATAAAATTTTGAAATCAAATAAAAATTTATAAAAATTATAAAAAAAGGGACTTTTTTTTCTTTTAAAGTATAGATTTAGATTTTTTAAGTTGCATTTAGTTTGAATTTTTGTTTTAAATTTTTGTCTGAAAATCATAAAAATATTTTGGAAATATATTGCCAATTTCAGTCTTGGCTCGGAAATTTCTTAGGTTTCATCTTTTATGCTGAGGCTAATTTTTTTTTGACGTGGGAATTAGTGTTTAATATGATTCAATGTTCATCTGAGGATTAACTGCGTGAATGTGATCTCTGGTTAATATTTTATTGTTCAAAGCACTTTATCTTTCGAAATTTTAAATTGCTGGAGTATCATTAAGCCGTTAAGCATTTTCTCGCATTTGATAAAAGTTAATCTTCGCTCAGGCTTTGATGATAAATGATTGCTCTTAATGAATTCATGTTTCTGCAGCATCTGATAATTAATCATTTAAACATTAACTCCACAAGGCACTGGTCTATTAATTCAGTAAAATCTATTTAGTGCTGGTTTCCTTTCGTGTCTCCGGAACCAACTGATTCGCAGTTGGTCATCCATTTTCCTATAGGGTCTACCCCCCTTAGCCGCGGGAGACAGGCTTAAACGGAGAGATCGGGGATCAGGGTGATAGCCCCCGGTCTGAGCGTTGTCGTGACAATATGTGCGACAACAAGCTCCAATGGCTAAGATTAAAACATAATCAACAACTAAGATTAACTGGGAGTTGATCCTCGTCTTCTTCTAGAAGATTCACACTAGATTTAATTAATATCCTTTAATTAACCAAATTTCCTAAGTTTAGACTTAGGGAAGCATTTTAAAAAGTTAATTATTTTAATTAAATCATCTCTAGGTGGAATTTTCCCAATCGATTTCTGGGTATTGGAAAATGCACGTGTCTTAGCTTCTCTGCAAAATCTCGAGGCAAGAGCACACCCGATGCTATAGAAATCAACAACAATCATGGTACATGAGTTATCGCGACCTTTGTTTTTCCACCCTTATTCATTTTCCTGTTGCCTATTCTTTTTTATTTTTCTTTGTATTACAGCTCGGGGCTCCAGGAGATGAGAGCATGATGTGTATGTTATAAACAATTATTACCACCTTAAGGTGTGGCAGTTCATCGCCTACCATGGGTTCCTTAACGATGTGTGGGCGCTCATGGGGCCCTAGGAATTAGGGTGATGGCCATGATGAAGGGGTGGAGCTCATGTTTGTCTTTTTCCCATGTGCTAATATAATGTCCTGGCCATCTTTTGCATTTTATAATATTCTTTTCTTTTTGTTTCTTTCTTATGGCCATGATATGCTTTTAACATTTTTTTAGCTACATCAATCTTCAGTGAAACATTTCCAGGCCTTACCCAAACATGTGGACAAGGGGAAGGGGTGTACCAATGCCTTGCGGACCTAATGTTCATGTGGACCCAGTGAGCGAAAATGATGAAATAGGGCTTGTAATATGTGGAGTGGCGTGAAAAATGTGAAATAAGAAAGCGGGACTGCACTAAAAAAATCGGGGTTTCCTAAGTAGTGCCCTCCCTAAAGCCATAAGCCAATAGAGGAGATCCCATGGGACTAGGATTGAGGATTTAACCCCCATTTAAGGTGAGGGAAGAAAACTATAGTCAAACCTCATCTTTCTTCCAATTCACCCAATAATCCATGCCTAAAGTGGTAAAGGAAAAACAAGCAAAAGCACTCAATTGCATAATGAAAAACGTACCTTTAGGACTAGATGGCCCACCTTCAAACATATGCTCTTGACAGATGGGCGAGGGGACATATGACTAGTTCAAGGAGCAGAGATGGCACAATATATTGGCTACACTAGTAGATATCAGGGGCTGCTGGCTACCAACTAAAGACAACTATAGGAGAAAAAATATTCTTTGGGGTTGCCCACTTATGGTGGGTAACATGGCCCAAGGGCTCAAGTATAGACTTTGCTGGAATAATTGGAGTTGGTGAAGGAATGTTATATAAACTCTTGAAACTAGTAACTCAACCATTAGTACATAATGATATCAATCCATGTGAACTATGGCATAAAAGATATGCTCATTTTCACTATAGAGCTTTGTCAGTTTTAAATTAGATGGATTCAGGTGTTCCAGAATTGCAGATGTAGCATGAAGGAGTATGTAAAGGTTGTGCACTAGGGAAGAATGCCAAGAAGTCTTTTCCATGCAGTGAAAGTAGGTCCAAGGAAATTTTGGATCTAGTTCATTTCGATGTATACAATCTAATGCTAGTGAAATCTCATGGAGGCTCTTTGTAGTTTGTACTATGTAACATTTATTGATTAATCTCTCGCACAACATGGATTTACTTCATGAAGACAAGGATGAAGTCTTCAACAAATTTTAAGAATTCAAGGCTAAAGTAGAGAATTTGATAGGAAAGAAAATCAAGATTCTGAGATCAGATAATGAAGGAGAATACACTTGTTGATTTAAGGTAGCATCGGATGTGCTCTAGCTATGAAAATCGGTTCAGAGGCTAAAGCACATGAGATCTCCAAGACCTAGAATTGGTTTGGGAAAATTCTAACGGATTTGGGAGATATTAAAATAATTAATATTTTTAATGGAGTTCCTAAGTCTAAACTTAGGAAAAATAAAATATTAATGGGTATTAATATAAAACTGGGTTAGAATGTTCCAAAAGGCATGGATCAAGCCAAATATAATCTTAGCTGTCGATTAAAGATTTAATCTCGATCGTTGAAGGACCAACAGGAAATGTATAAGAGCAGGTTTTAGGGTCAGTTGGAGAACACACCATAGTGATCAGTCATTCTATTCTCTAGAGCGGGGTTTGCTAAGAGAGATAGAATCAATGATCAACAGCGAGGGGTAATGAATACATAGCAGAGAGGTAGAGTTGGTACCAAAGAGATAGCGCAAAGCCCAGAGTGGTTGATGTAGAGGCAGCTAGGTGCTACGCAAAGGCGTCTAGGAGCTGCGCAGAGCCAGGAGAGGCTAGCGTGTGAGACGCAGAGAGTCTAGGTGCTGACGTAGAGGCTCCAGAAGCTGACACTGAGGCTAGCAGAGTTGACGCAAGGCCAAGAGGCAACATTGGAAGAATTTCGTGGGACAGACTGGGTGCTGGTGAGCCAGATAGGGTGATGCAGTCCCTATCAGAGTGATGCAGAGCAATGGGAGCTGCAATTGTTGCATGGGATCGTTCATCTGGTGATTATATAGCCAGAATATTTGTCTTTGAGGAGAGGTACTACTGTCGAGGGCATTCTCTGTTGGGTGAGCCATTTCTGGCACCTTGGTTGTATTCTAAAAATTGCATAATAATAAAACCCTCTGAATAGCTGCACCAGTTTTCCCGCGTTGGGTTTTTTCCGGGACATTGGTCCAAAAATAACAGTGTCACTTGTGTGCTTGTTTTCTTTCAATTGATGATTTGTAGATGTTGATATTGTACTTGTGTTTATTTTCAGTATTTACATGGTAAATAACCTGTTAAGTAATTAAACAAGTAGGATGAAACAAACCAGGTAGTACAGGAAGAATTTCTAACGAGTTAAACTTAGAAATTCCAACAACACTTCCAAGGAACTTGTTGCCTTTTGCAAGGAAGCTAGGATTAAGAGGGAGTTGTTAGTCCCTTACAATCCACAACAAGAGGGAGTTGCTGAAAGAAAGAACAGGTCCATTGAAGAACCTGTTAAGGAAACAATGCATGATCAGGACTTGCCCATGTTCTTATGGAGTGAAGCATCCATGACAACAAGCTACATTCAAAATAGAAGTCCTTATTGAATCTTGGAAGACAAGACTCCTGAAGAAGCCTTCACTAGACAGAAACCAAAAGTTGGACATTTGAGAATCTTTGGTTGTCAAGTTTACTTACATGTACCCAAACATAAAAGGAAGAAACTAGAGCCTTATGAAAGAAACGAATATTTGATGGATATAACAAGTCATCAAAGGCCTATAGGTGTTTACAAACAACAACAGGTTGAAGTCAACAGTGATGTTACATTTGATGATAATGTTTCCTATTTAAAATCTAAAGAAGTTCCCATGGACTCTAATGATGATGAAGAACGTGAAGCTCCCAAGGAAGAAGGCTCAGGTCCATCCAATCCTTCAGAACATCTCGTAGATCATCAAGAAGAGCCAGAAGGGCCTAGTGAACCAATGGATCTAGTTGTTGTTCCAGAAATCAAGAAGAGGTTGTTGGAAAATTAGAAAGCCAGAAATATTTTCTCTTTTTGATAATTACTTGTGATTTCTTTGAGTTAGTATTATCTTTCTTGTGTTCTTCTTTTATCTTAGTTCATCAAGCAATTACCAAAACCAAAACAGAAAGATCAAGGACACCAGATGTAGGCGCACAACTAGGAAAAAACCCCTATATAGGGGAAAACCCAGTAAAGAACTCTTCCTTCAGTAGATTCATATGACAATGAGACAACCAAGACCTTAACCAACAAACCTTCCTCCTCCACCAAGTTAACCTTTCAATGCGATACAACAACCTTTAATAGTCTCTTCTTGTCCAACAACTTCAACCCAACATCAACCCAGAATTTCAGCCTAGCTTCAAAATTTTGGCCTCCCCAGCAACTACAGAAGTTCAGCCCCTCCAATAGCTTCACAACTTCGCAGGTGTGGGAAAAAGAGAGAGAATTTCGACTTGTTATGCTTGTGAGAGACTAAGTATATATGAATGTGCAATGTCGTAGGTCACATGAAATCTGATCTACATGAAAGTAAAGGGTATCAAAGGATGTAAGATATCTTCATAAGGTCTCATCTACAAGATTTGGGAAGGAAGATATCCACCATTGATCTATAATGCACTAACATATAATCAAGGTAACAAATATCCATGGGATAAGAAAGTTACCTCGCTCTACAACTTATGGTCTCTATGCTAAATAGAGAAAGACAAGTTGATGGCAAAAGTATTGAAGGTTAAAAGAACTCAACCATGTGCAAAAAGGGAAGGCAAGGTTGGTCCTCAAGCAAGACAAATTAAGTATAGCTAAGATTCAATGCTATGGAAAGATTTTGGAAGTTGATATCACCAGATAGATGGAGGAAGCTGAAGAAAAGGGCCAAGAAAAGAGGGAGTAACAAATCTCTCCTATGAGTAAGATGGTATCCCTCACAAAAGGGCCCTATCATAAGCTTTTGTTATGAGATATGACAATGATGATAAGATGCATCGTGGCATTATGGAAGCATTAGAAACAAGATCTTGTGACAATTCATGGGAATCATGAAGAACAAAATCCATGACAGACAAAACATGAAGGGTATAACTCTTGGGAACCTTAGTGGACATTGAAGGAAGGAGTCATCTAGGACAAGTATCATCATTCATCAAGTCAAAAAGGAAACATTTGCCAATTGGGGATATACAAGATCCTCAAAATTCTCAATGGAGGGTTCACTAATCTAGAGAGGAAGCAAGTCTTTCAACAAGAACTCTAGCTTATGGAATCCATGAGATGATGATGTGATGACATGAAGCAGATCAAGGGATTGGAGATCTTTTCAATCAAGGAAGCTGCTGGAAGAAGCCTCGATGACTTGAAGGTAAAATAAGTTATGTATGCTTGTGTTTAATAGATAGTGTCATGTCATAAGTTGCAGGTAATTGTTGGAGTTTCTAAGTTTAACCCGTTAAAATTCTTCCTGTACTATCTGATTTATTTCTTCCTACTTGTTCAATTACTTAACAAGTTATTTACCATGTAAATACTGAAAATAAATACAATTACAATATCAACACATACAGATCATCAACTGAAAGTAAACAAGCACACAAGTGACACTGTTGTTTTTGGACTAATGTCCCCAAAAAAACTCAATGCAGGAAAACCGGTGCAACTATTTAGAGGGTTTTACTATTATGCAGTTTCAGAATACAACCTAGGTGCCAAAAATGGCTCACCCAACAGAGAATGCCCTCGACAGTAGTACCTTTCAGTCCGAGACAGATATTCCGGCTAAATCACCGGATGAACGATCCCACAACAACAATGCAACTTTTGCTGCTCTGCATCACTCTGATAGGGACGATGTCACCCTATACGGCTCTCCAACACTTAGTCTGTCCCACGAAATGCTCCTAGCGCTGCCTCTAGACCATGCATCAACCTCTTTGGCCCAGCGTCAGCTTCTCTGGGCTCTGCATCAGCTTTTGGAGCCTCTACATCAGCCCCTGGACCCTCTAGGTCTCACACGCTGGCCCTCTCTCACTCTGTGCAGCTCCTAGCTACCTCTGCATGGCCTCTAGTTGGCTCTGCGTCCCTCTCTCGGCTCTGTGTCCCTCTCCCGACTCTGCGCTGATCCTCCTGCGACTAACTCTGCCTCTCTGCTATGTATTCATTGCCTCTCAGTTGCAACCCAGATCACTCACTCAATTTCCTCAGCAAACCCTACCTCAGAAAATCGAGTTCTTGATCTCTCTTAGTGTGTTCTCCAACTAACCCTCAAGCCTCCTCTTATACTTTTCTCGTTGGTCCATTAACGACTGAGATTAAATCTCTAATCAACGGCTAAGATTAGATTTGGCTTGCTCCATGACTTTTGGACCATTCTAACCCAATTTTATATTGATACCCATTAATATTTTATTTTCCTAAGTTTAGACTTAGGAACACCATTAAAAATAAATAATTATTTTAATATCTTCCAAACCGTTTAGATTTTGCCCAAACCATTTCTGGGCCTTGGAGATCTCATGTGCTTTAGCCTCTCCACCAATTTTCGTGGCTAGAGCATATTTGATGCTACCCCAAATCAACACTCCCTCTTAGCAAGGATTGTGCTCTAGTAATACTCCACACTGAGCATTACTTTGATCATCTTGCATCAGTCCCTGTGCTAATGCTCGGCCTCCCTGCCCAACACCCTCCGCACTGTTGCATCCTGTACTGCTGCCCATGGCCCTGCCATTGCCACTGCTGCATCTGTATGATAGCTCCTTCTGCATCTGTGTCGCTGCCCATGGCCCTGCCACTGCCGTTGTTGCTTCTGCACTGGATCCCCTTCTCCTCACGCTGCATCGTGCTGCCCATAGCATTGCCACTGCTAACTGTTGCACTGCAACCCAGCTATTGAGAAGGAAGTAACTGATTCACCCAATTCTGACATCCCTGTCAAGCTAGAGACTCTCCTGATGCTGAAGCTCCCTTTGCTAATAGCAAGTGCTCCCTCTATTGACCTCTGCGCTGCTGCAACAAATTCACACTTCTCGCACCGTTGCACACCTCTTTGTGCCATCCTGCAGTGGTGCAATACTCATGTGCTTCTTGCACTGTTGCATCCTGCTAGCCTCTGCGTTGTCCCGGGACTTCTGCACTCTAGCACTCTCTGCCGCTTCATCCACATCCATCTCTAACAACATCTGCCAGTCCGGCTACTCTTCGGGGCTCCCGTAGCAAGGTATAATCCAAGAGGTTGGGTACCTCGAGGATCCTGCCCCTCATCGCCTGTAGTCCGTCTGACTATAGCTCGATATCTCCCCACTTCCTCTTAGGTGGCACATGAGCACTAATGGCACAATTGTCATCAGTCTCGACTTCTTTCTCTGCCCTTGCTGGTGCTGCCTTGGTCTCAGATGCCTCTCCCTTGCTCTTCTTCCTAGGACACTGGTTCACATAGTGACCCAGTTCAACACAATGGAAGCACTTGACCTTGGAGAGGTCCTTTGTCTTCCTCTTCTCTTGCTTTCCCGCAGATGCGAGGATTGCATCTTCTTCTTCCTCCTCCTTGATTCTGACCCCTTTTCTGTTACTCCCTGCCTTGGTCACCTATCTGATCACTTCTTGATGAAGAGGCGCCCACAGTTCCTCCCAATCTAGAAGGCTTGACCTGCTCAATATGCTCTGGACAAATACCTCCCAATCCTCTGAGACTGCGTTCAATGTGGTCCTCACCGTCAGTTCTTGATTTGGCGTGGCCCCTATGGAAGTTAGCTGATCACGGATCTCCTTCAATCCACCGAGGAAGACCTCTATCTGCTCTCTCTTTTGCATCTGGTATGACCACAGCTGATTTTCGAGTAACATCTTCCTCTGCACGGAAGTATGCTAGTACAATTTCTTCTGGGCCTCCCATATCTCATTTTCAGTGTCCTTCTCGGCAATATGCGGCACCACATGATCCTTGACCCCGTCAAGGATGATGCACTTCGCCCTGGCCATTGCTTCCTCGTACTTCTCATTTTCAGCTGGGTCAACTGGGATTGCTATTGTTTTCAAGGTGGGGTCCTTGATGCGATAGTTGTCTAGAATGGACAAGATCCTAGCCTTCTAGACTACGCAGTTGGAAGCTCTGTTCAGTCTATCCTGATCTCTCAGCCCATTCACTGCCATCTTGCTGCTCTTCTTCCAACTCCTCTAAGTCTCTTTACTTCTCTTCTGGAAATCTTTGGTTCGACTCCCTCTGAGTCTCGATTTCCTTTCTAAAATCCCTCCTCCTTGGTCTTGTCCTGTTAGGTACTGTTCTGACCACAGTACCCCACCTGCTTCGCTCCGCAAATTATCCGTAGCCCCCTATACCTCAGCAACTTGAAGAATTGAGCCTCTAGGCTTCGCGCAATCACGGCATCGGCAAAATCTGCACCTCTTGGCCACAACGTCAATCCTTCCTGGCCAAGAAAGATTACCGGGCACTCTGTAGGTCAGGTCTGCTCCTCTCTGCCACTGCGTTGATCCTCCTCCTGGCTCAAAATGATGACGCAGGCACTCTGGAGTCTGCGTCACCCCTTCCTTGCTACTTTTTGCTAGGAACAACTTCTGGCACTCGGGACAACTGTTTTCTGCTGCTACTGCTCTGCTCGGCTGATGCCTTCAGTTATCTTGTGATCTGCAACCACGCTCTGATACCATGTTTGAATTTCTAATTTTAACCCAGTACAAAATTCTTCCTGTACTATCTGATGTATTTCTTCCTACTCGTTCAATTACTTAACAAGTTATTTACCATGTAAATATTGAAAATAAATACAAGTATAGTATCAACACATTCAGATCATCAACTGAAAGTAAACAAGCACACAAGTGGCACCGTTGTTTTTGGACTAGTGTCTCCAGAAAAACCCAATGCAGGAAAACCATTGTAGCTATTCAGAGGGTTTTATTATTATTCAGTTTCAGAATACAACCTGGGTGCCAGAAATAGCTCACCCAACAAAGAATGCCCTTGGCAGTAGTACCTCTCAGTCGGAGACAGATATTTCGGCTAAATCACCAGATGAATGTTTCCACAGCAACAATGCAGCTTCCGCTGCTTTGCGTCACTCTGATAGGGACTGTGTCACCCTATCCGGCTCTCTAGCTCTCAGTATGTCCCGCGAAATGCTCCCAGCGTTGCCTCTAGGCCCCACATGAGCCTATCTGGCCCAACGTCAGCCACTTTGGGCTCTGCGTCAGCTTTTGAAGACTCTGCGTCAGCCCCTGGACCCTCTTCGTCTCACACACTAGCCCTCTCTGGCTCTGTGCAGCTCCTTGCTGCCTCTACGTGGCCTGTAGTTGGCTCTATGTCCCTCTCCCGGCTCTGCGTTGATCCTCCTAGTACTAACTTTGCCTCTTTGCTATGTATTCACTGCCCCTTAGCTACAACTTAGATCATTCACTCAATTTCCTCAACAAACCTTGCCCCTGAAAATTGAGTTGTTGATCTCTCTTGGTGTGTTCTCCAACTAACCCTCAAGCCTCCTCTTATACTTTTCTCTTTGGTCCATCACCGACTCAGATTAAATCTCTAATCAATGGCTAAGATTAGATTTGGCTTGATCCATGACTTTTGGACCATTCTAACCCAGTTTTATGTTAATACCCATTAATATTTTATTTTTCCTAAGTTTAGACTTAGGAATTCCATTAAAAATATTAATTATTTTAATATCTCCCAAACCGGTTAGATTCTGCCCAAACCATTTCTCGGTCTTGGAGATCTCATGTGCTTTAGCCTCTCCACCAATTTTCGTGGCTAGAGCACATCTGATACTACCCCAAATCAACAGTAACATGGATCATTGCTCTTAAGAAGCGTTATCAAGAAGGAAAGGGATCTCCTCCTCTGAAAGGATGCAGGAAGGCATAAGTCACACTAGATGAAATCAAAATAATATGCCCTCATATGAAGTATGAGGTGGTTGACTACAATGAAAAAACTCTGATTGAAAGCTACTGGGAATGAAATGTGTGAGGAAGGAAGAGATCGTGAGATATGCCACCCTGATGAAGTTGATCAACATCCAAAAGACTGAGAAGGCTTGACTAAGAAGACTCTGATGGAAAAGATGAAGGCCCTTGACAATTGATATCTTTGGGAGATGTGTCAACGTGTATGTAGAATGTTGATACTTATAGGAAGATGTCATGATGAAGAGCCATCTCGTAAGGTAGGATTTGATTTAATATGATGTTTTGATTTCTTGAATAATATCTAGATAATGCAAGGCTACTCAAACAAAAGTTGTAAATACAAGTACAACTAGAATTCATGTGGTGGATAGAAGAAGCATGATGAGAAAGAAGTCATATAACAAAGGTTCCAGATATGAAGAAGGCCACTTTCTATGAAGAAAGGAATGACATGATGAACTAAGCAGGAAAGTGATTGATGGTTGTTGCCCTACAAGGAAGAAGCTCTACTGATTTTCATGACATCAAGGAGAGAAGTTGATGAAGTAGCTGAAGGACCCATGAAGAAGAAGTTGTTGATGTATAGAAGAGTCCCTAGGAGCTTTGACATGTCCCTGATTAAGAGGGAGCTTGGATTGAATCACCCCTGATTAAAAGGAGTGATAGTTCTGTTTTTCCATTTCATGTGTCATGCACTAGACCAAGGACTAATAGCCGTAAGTCTAGGTGAAGGCCATGAAGAGAAATGTAGACACATGATATCCTCCCTAGTTGAGAGGAAGAGAGACACAACATTCTTGTGTTCACTTTGGAAGAAAGAATGGAGGATTGGGTAATCATTTGGCATTCGATGCTCTTTGAGGATGTGTAGGGCATCCAAGACAAAAGTAGGCAAGAGGACCGATAATCTTTGAGGGCTGGGAACCCAAGATAAGGATAGTCCTAGAAGGTCATACTCAGTGAACACCTGGGTGGGTATGTACCTTGAGAGACAATGATGAAGGTGTGTATAGTCATTGGTCTCGCCAACATTGTGCTCTGATTTGATGACAGGTAGAGGTGTCAGTCAAGGCCTTGCTGTGAAAACAATTTTGGTTACTATGGTGCTATACAGATGGGGTACCAATCCGATTGTTCTTATGAAAAATTCTTCAGATTGAGAATGACCAAGTACCATCATGAATACCTCCTTAGTTAAGAGGGAGTGTTGAAGTAAGTGTAACTAGGTTCGGTCTTCATGACATTGTAATTATGATTTATAAGAAAATGAATTTTTTATGCTTTGCTGCATAGGTTTCATGAGAAAGAGGTTTATTTATTAGCAACTCCCATTGAGAGCTTTAGGATAAGTCAAAGAGTAAATGTCATGTATTGTGAAGCTCTTCTTGAGCATGAGAAAATTATGAGTCTATAAAAATGACAACTAGCTCTCCAAGACAAGCACAATCCTCCAAGACAAGCACAAGAAGAAGTCTGCAAGCTAAACGATGAAAAAGAGCAATCACGTCGGCCTCAATAGATATATAACTGTCAAGTCGGCTTGTTGTCGCATAAAGTGTCTAGGCACCGCGACAACGCTCAGAGTAAGGGCTGCCACTCTTAATCCTTACTCCGTTTAGACTCTCTCCTAGGCAAGTCAAGGGGATAGTCCCTAAGGTGAATGGATGAGGGTAGCCTGTGGAACACGGGCTCTAGGAGATTTTAATGATGAACAACTTGATGAATCTAAAGTGAGTCTCGGTCAATTGAGATAGATAGATTAAAATAAGACATGATTATAAGATAAAAATGAATACAGACTAGTGCCTTTAATTTGAATTAACCATAGACTAAAAAATAACAAGTCATCCAAAGAAAACTTATAGATGTGGCAAATCGACGATCATGAACAATTAATGTAAATGCCCAAAACTGCAATATCCAAGAGGTTCTAGATTTAAAATAATTTTCAATTAATGGCATAGATCTAGAATAATTAATTTTCTCTTATCGCCAATATAACTTAAAACATTAATCGCACCTTGACCATAGAAAATTCATGAAAATTTAAGATTTTTACACTCAATCACCAAAGACACCAAGGAACTTTAAATTTGCGTTTCAATTATCCTTTAGGAAATAACTTCAAAGTGATAAATAAGAAGTTGAATTGAATCAAAGGGTTAAAATTTTAAGATTTTAATGGGCCATAGGCCACATTAAAATATTTAATGTAAAAGCGCAAATCCCTTTAATTTAATCTCTGATTTTAAATTGTAAAATTTTTAGAATTTTTTAATTTTTAAAACTTTTTAGAATTTTTATGATTTTTTGAATGCTTTGGATTTTTTTAGAATTTTTATGATTTTCGAAAATTTTTAATGTTTTTTAGATTTTTTTTTAATTTTTAGATTTTTTAGAAATTTTTAATGAAAATAAATTTTTTTAAATCATAAATAAAAATTGAAAAGTGAGAAAAATCAAATCAAATTACCAAATGAAAATAAAAGTCCAGAACAGAAAATCGAAATAAAAGAAAAAATAATCTAACTAAAGACTTATTTGAATCAATGTTGTTAAAAGCGCGATCGGGATTTAATCGGCGCCGGGAAAAAAGCGGAAAAAATCGTTAAAATCGGGAAAAAATCGGAAAAAAGCGGGAAAAAATCGTTTGGCACAAAAATATTCATTTTTTTTCAATTTTTTTAATATCTAAACCATCTACAACATAAAATAAATACATTGACACATAAATATGATAAAAAAACTAATATATAAGATGTTTAATATCATTTCTAGCGCTAAAATCACACATAACATTGAATCATGTCCTGAATAGTAAGTCCTGAGTCCCAAGTCCAACTCAGCCTCAAAATATCAACAAAAAATATGATAATGTATCTCATCATGTCATAATGTCATATACAATAAAATGAAAGTCTAATCCTATTGATTTCCTCTGCCCCTCTTGCGAGAATATGGCACAGCTTTCTCTTTCCCTCTAGATGTAGAAGCTGGTGCCTGTGCTGGTGGAAATGGCAGTGGAGTCTGACGTGCTCTAGAAGCTAAAGAACTAGTAGTAGCAGCTACAGGAGGCTGAGGTGGACGGAGACCACGTCCTCTACTGGTGGTAGTGGTAGCCCGGGTAGGCGGTGTCACCTCCTCCTCCTGCTCCTCCAACTCCTCCTCCTCCTGCTCCTGCTCCTGCTCCTCCTCCTCCTCCTCCTCCCCCTCATCCTGCACTAACCAATCCTCGGTGGGATCCATGAGAGGCCTCTCGGTCTCAACCCTCCATTCAGCAGTGGTGTCAATCCCATCCAATGAGATGGCTTCCGTATCAGGTGTCTTCTCTAGTTGTTTCACCCACAATCGAAGATTGTAGTAGACATAGACCATGTCATTAAGTCTATGGGACTCCAACCTGTACAAAGTTCATGAAATAATAAATTAATAATTAATAATTAATATTATAAAAAAAATATTGTTTAAAACTTTAATGAATTCAAAAATTTATTTGGAAATTTGCAATATTTTAAATGTTTAAGTGTTAACCTATTGCGCTTCTTGTTGTGTATTTTTTCAAATACACTCCAATTGCGCTCACATCCCGAGGAGCTGCATGTTTGGCTGAGGATGCGTATGGCAAGATTTTGCAAAAGGGGTACTCTGCCACCATACATCTTCCACCATGCGTCTACAACAAAATTACAAATAAAATTTTAAATAAACATAAGAAAAAAATGGAATTTGAAGAAACAATGAAATTTGAAACAAAGTTACAAAGTACATACTACAAACTAAAAAATACCTGGCATTTTAACCGTCCTATCAATGACAGCCATCTCAAAGCCAAATAAGCCACCTGACAACTTATATTGCTCAATTTGTCTAGAGATCTCCATACGTTCTTCTGAAGATCTCACCATCTTCTGGACACAGGTTAATAATCCTTCCACGACCTCAACATCAAAATTAAACCCACATGCATAAGAAAATGCAGGGTTCAGGAAAAGCCCAGCAGCATGAATGGGACGATGGAGTGTGTTGTTCCATCGCTCATCAATGACGTTCCATAGAAGGAGTTGTCTCTGGAACCCATCATCTCCCTTGTCATCATAGTAGGACCGAATGGCTTCTTTGGCCCTATCCATGGCTTCATACAAATAGCCCATTGCGGGCTTCTCACCATCAACCAACCGAAGAACCTTTACCAAAGGTTCTGTAACAGCGCACACCTCCTGCACTCCCGCCCAGAAGTCCTCCTGGTATGAAACTACTCTGCAGACGGCCTCTCCTTCTGGTTTGCGGCTCATTGACGAAGCACGCCACTCCTCTGAAAGAAACATTCTCTTCAAATCCCACATAGAATTCAAGAGGGATTGAAGAGATATGAAACTCGTCGCAAACCGTGTAATGGCGGGGCGCACCAACTCTTTGTTGTTGGTGCATTTTCTCATCAAGCTAAGCACAGATGTGTGGTTGTAAATAAATTTTGTGATGCTTTTTGATGAGTCAACAACCTCTTTGACAAAGGGAATTTTCCCTATGTCCTCTAACATCAAATCAATACAATGGGCAGCACAAGGTGTCAAAAATAAAGCAGGATGCCTGTCCATAAGCATTCTACCAGCAGCAACATAATTTGCAGCATTGTCCGTTATGACTTGGACAACATTTTCTGCACCCACCTCCAAAATAAACACATCCAGCAAATCACATAAAGTTTTTGCATCTTTGATTTGATCAGTTGCATCAACAGATTTGATAAACATAGTCCCCTTGGGACAACTAACCAAGAAGTTTATAAGGGTTCTCCCCTTTTGGTCAGTCCAACCATCTGACATAACAGTGCATCCTGTTTGTGCCCATGATGCCCTAAAATCCTCCAATCTTTGGGTGCAGTCACGCTTTTCATCTTGAAGAAGCCGGCCTCTGAAATCATAAAGAGAAGGGATTTTGTACCCCGGGCCAACACTGGCAATAGCATCAACAGTAGGTTGGAAAAATGGATTATTCCTTACAATGCTGAAAGGAATATCACTCCAGAGGAGAAATTTTGTCATCAACTTGTCAGCTTTTTCTTTTTCAGTTCTTTTTAGCATTGAACCAATAGTTGGTTGTGAACCAGGTGTGGTTCGAGGAACAAAATATGATGATGCAGCTACCGGATTGACTGACGCTGCAGTAGAACCAGTGCCACTTGGCCCACTTCCTTCAGCTGACCTTTTTAGTTGCCTTTTGAGTTCTTCTTTGGCCTCTCTAGTGTGCTCTAATTCTCCCAATGCTCTCATGGCTTTTTGGATAATTTCAGCATTTGTATTTAGACAGGGCCCCACATCATGTCCAAGGATTTGTGCAAGGTGGAACTTCAACCTGTACACCCCCCCGAATATTTCTTTTCCACACAACTTGCAATACAAGTTTTGTCTATCATTCGGAGTTTTAGGGTCACCATATTCCCAAAAAGGATCCAATTTCCTTGGCATGTTTGTTTTTGAATTTGCAAACCTATGGAAAAATAAGGATTAGGAAATAGGAATTTAGGATTACAAAATACAAATTACAATTTAGCATTTACAAAATTACAAGTTAATTATTTCCAAAATCCCAATTTCTAAATCCAAGTTACCCAACCAAATGCCAAAAAACAATGAAAATTCAAAAAAAATAAACAATGTTTAAAAATAATGAGAAAATAAAAATAAAAAATTGGTTCTCATAGTCATAACAAATAACCCATCCCAAATCAATGAAAAATTTCAAAAAATTCTTTAAAAACAATGAAAAACAAAGTTTTTATAGAAGCAAAACCAAAAAAAATTAATCTACATACCTCTTTTATGGACAAATTGGTGATCTTGGCTTGGATTCCTCCTAAAAACGCTTGGATTCGCTCCCAAATCCGACGGAAACCCTTCAGCTGCTCTCCCTCACCTCTTCTCCTCCTCCTCCGCGCGAACAGCCAAATGAATAAAAAAATTTCGATTTTTTGCATATAAAAGCCCGCTGCCCGCGCCTGTCACGATTTTTTCGAAAAAATCGCGATTTTTTGAAAAACTCGCGATTTTTTCGAAAAAATCGTGTATAAAAAAAATTTGCCGATTTTTATGGATAAAAATCGCGATAAAATCGGCTGGGCGAAAAAATCGCGATTTTCCGATAAAATCGCGATTTTATCGCGATTTTAACAACACTGATTTGAATGAAATTGAAAATTTAAAAAAGAATGAATTAAACCTAAACCGACTAATACAAATACAAATGAAAATTAAAAAAAGAAAACTCGAAAATGCCAAATATCTAACTAAAACCCTATACAAAATAATCAAAGTGTTTTGTTGGTGCTGCGTAGGTCGACAGAAAAAGATGGACGACGACGGAAGGAGAACAGGTCGACGACAGCGTTGGGAGCTTGGAGATGTCGTGGAAAAAAAGGGACTGCAGGAAGAAAGGAGGGAAGCACGATAGACGACAGAGAGATTAACGACGACAGAAGGAAAGAAGGAGCCGGGCAGGTTGGAGAAACGATGGGAGGACAATGGATTTGCTAATTGAAGAGCATCAAAGATGTAGATGCGGTTTTTTGCAGGTTTCGAGTAGGGATAATGCAACAAAAGAAAAGATACGATGGGAGAATAAGGTAGCATAGGAGTAATGGAGGGCTGCGGATTTGAGGGCAAGGTGAGGGAGCAGAAGATGGCAACAAGGGACAGAGGTTTGAGGAGGCTCGGGCTTGTGACCACAGGTTGACGGTGGGTTTTCGAAGGGTTACAACCGGAACACGCGGAGGAAAGGCGATATAGTGAAGGAACATGAGCAATGGGGAGCCAAATGCAACAGGCAGCGGTGGAAACGTTGCTGGACAGATTTCGCTGATGAGATAGATGGTAGACAGACTAGGGTTTGCAGATTTGTAGAGAATGCAACAACAACAAAAACACTGTGAGCTTTCTAAAAAAAAATCGAAATGGCACAGTGAACTCCACAAATCAGGCCACAAATCAAAGAAACCAATCAGCAAATTGGTGGCCCAGAATCCCCTTAAAAATTTTCATGGAATTTTAATTAAAATGTCGAATCTAGTTGCTTCAGATTTAACAGTGAAATCCTTAAAAAAATTTCCAGAATAAAAAAGATTTAAATTTAAAATCTTGGACTACAAAATCTTTTGAATATCCTGCAAAATGATGTTGATGAACCCCAGAGATCTAGATCTTACCCTCTAGGGCCTAGATCTGGACTCTATACAGATTTCTTCCTCAGATTTGTAGTTGCAAGACATTAAGAAACATGCATACGTTATATACAGTGATAAAACTAAAACCCAGAAAAACCCAAGTCAGAAAACCAAAAATAATTACATATCTATGCACAAGAATGACAGATCTATCAAATTTGAGGAGTGCGAGTCCAACTCCGCTCCCAGATCTGATAGTCTAAGGCTATCAACAGCCAAATCTATCAATTTCGCACATAAAAATTTAAATTTTTTGAATTTTAAAGAAGGTGCTTAGCTAAAAACCCCTCATGCATCACCAACAAAAATCTTATGATAAGCTTGGGATCAAATTAAGCTGGGCTTTTCAGAAAACACGGATCGGGAGTTGGCTGGTCCAACTGAAAACTTCTCTGAACGCCCGATGATCTAAATTTCAAGACTTTCCTGCAAAACTCAATTCAGCCATCAACATAGAGCGAGAAAATGATAATAAAATTCAGATAAATAGAGATACTTGCTATTACATTCAACTTTAAATTATCACTTAAACCCCAATGTCTGAGCAAGATACCTGTACTCAAATTACTCTTCAGAAGCTATTATCAATGATTAAAAAAATAATTATACATGAAAAACGACACATATTATAGTAATTCCATGAAGAGTAACATCGACGAAAATTAATCCCAAAGTCTTCTTTTATTATCCAAATAAAAATTTACATGAGAGCTTTTCGCTTAGCACACGACTCAAAGGACAGATTTGATCAACTGACAAATGACCTCCTATTTAAAGATAAATCTTCCAATGGCTAGTTCGAGTGATCCTTGTCAAAGCAATCTCGACCATTCATGAGGATCAAAATTTCTTTTAATCTCATCCGTCGAAATTTTAAGTTCTTGAGGAAATTCGAATTTTTGAATTAAGTGCATTTTAATTTAATTTTTGAATTAATTTCCTCAAAATTTTGATTTTGAATTAACCCCAGGGTCCAAAGGCTTAAAATTTAGCAAAATAATTAATTTACCTTAGCCCCGGGACCCTTTAAAATTTGAATTTTAAGGACCGACGAATTTTTCCTTTGGAGAATATAAATTTACCTAAGACCTAGAATTAATTAAATTTCTAGCTTAGGATTTTAATTAATTTTGGGCCAGAAAATTTAATTAATTAACCTATGAGGGGATAAATTATTTTTCCAACTCTCAAGACATTTTACATCATAATTTTCATATTTTTTATATCTCAAGGGGGAAAACCCATTTGTGATAGACCCTTACAGACTACCCATTTTTGCAAAACAAATATAATCCAACAGACCAAGTAATTTGTAAGAAAATAACCTCACCAAATAGTTAGGATTATTCCCAAATCAATTTTACAGAAACTCGATCTAGAACACTAGGACTCGCCTAAGATCGCAGTGATAAAATACATTCTAGCTTTGGGGTAAGGTTGAAGAAAAACTCTGCCGACCATCCGAGAATGGATCAGTGAGACAAAAACCTCCTGAAATGTACATCGCCACCCGAAAAGTAGGTTTACCTAGGCAATTACATACACGACACAGATCTACTGAGATTATTTACATCATATACATGCAGAATGGGTTTACATTATAACATGATAATCAGGCTGATGATGCTAGCTAGACGACACGAACACATCGATTAGGCGCTATCCCATTTGCAATAAAATGGGGTGTACTGCTAAGGGTCGTTGACACATAGTGGTCAACATCTGGCTCTACTTGGGGACACGTTGTTGCACCAGAGGAATGTGAGAATCCAAAATCTGCATCCACACAACACATAACATAAGTAACGTCCATCCAAAAATCATCATATAATGTTAAGCACAAGAAAGATATAAGCTCTTAATTTATTAACTATCCTAATAACATGAAAAACATAAATCTAACTACAAAATGAAATACTAAAATAATAGGACATAAGGTCAGAAATACAATACAAAGATACCCCATGGCCTTAGATGTGTTCAATATAGTGCATACTGGGCATTTGTCTGCTTTTAGGCAAATCTATTGGCTGTTTCTCGGATGTGCCATGTCCAATCCTGCATACGGTAGGACTTTTTCGTATTTGAAAATCAAGCTGCTCACGGCCATCAGATGCATCAAATTGCTTTCTCATTTTATTTCTCTTGCATCTTTTCTTTGTGGCAGGTTGTATCATTGATGATGTGGAACATTTTGTTTGAAAACTCTCAAATGAAGTATGTAAGATATGCACGACATCTCTTTCTTCATTCTGCATCTTCTCTGTCAAGAATAATGGATCAGTCTCACAGGTGTCATGAGTTATAACTTGATATTTTATGACTGGTGGATTAACCATGTGAGCATCAACCTGATTCTTATTAATTTCTATTTTATTCAGGTCACCTTCAATTAGCCAGTTTTCAATGGAACAAATGACCTCCTCATAATAGGATGGAGCTTGCTGCAGCAGACAAGGAGGCTTATGATCTGTTGACATTTCCTTGTTTCTTTCATCCTCTGACTGATGTTGAAATTTCTGTACCTATATTGTTATGGCGTCCATCTGGTTAGATTGCTCAACCTTCATAGCACTGACTTCCTTGGCATGGTTTTCCTCCATGGTGAATAACTTATTCTAAAGACATATCTAACCAACTTCCATATCTTTTATTACTTTGTCATTATCTTCTTTCATGGTCATCAAGCAATTTTGCATAGAGCTCATTTCTCTGTCATGATTAGCTTTCATGGTTTCCATTTCCTTAGCATGCTCACTCTGCATGTCGGTCCTCATAGCCTCCATATTCTGAGCACACTTTTCTACTATGGTGGCTACCTGATTGGAGTGTGTAATTTTCATGATTTCCATCTCCTCATCACGTTTTTCTAGTTGAGTGTACAAAGTCCTCATATGCTTGACGTAATCAGTTATAAATTTTTCTTGATTAAGCTCCATATTTTTTTACCAGCCGTGTTTGACTAAATTGCATGTCTTTAACCAACTCCTTTAGTTCTTCGATAAGATGCTTATCATTCTCCCTCTCATTGTCGACACTGATTTGATAACTTGTTCCTGCTTTTCCACTATCATGGATTCGTCCTGCAACGGTACAAGTGGATGGCACATTCTGATATGGAGAGTTGTCTTGAAATCTTTCATTGATAGTTGGATCCTTTACAAGATCATTTTCATTCTGTTGCATTATGTTAGGGGCATAAGGCGAGCTACCTTGATCACCATATCTATTTGTAAAAGCATTGATGATGTCTTGTAAAGAAGCGAAAGAATCTTCAGGACAATTATGAAACCAATTCAAAGCATCACCCTCTAAAGAAAAGGAAAATAGACGCATTTTGGCATCTTCAAGTTTATATTGGGGAGAACTACAATATTTGATTATTGTATGAGTAATCCTGCATAGATGCTTTCTAACAACGACTGAATCACCACCCAAGAACAAAGGCAATTTATGAATAGCCTCTTCTAGCATATCATGGAGAAAATCAGTGAAATGACATGGGTTAAACAAATAATCCATGATGGCTTGCTTGAAGGGATAAGGAGGGATCAAATGGATGCTAGAGAGATATCCCTCAAGAAAAATCAAGAGATCCACAAGAAATGAGCTTCTAGTTAGAAATTCTTGTAAGAAATGAAAGCAGTGGAGTCGTCACTTGGACAAGAATCTAGCTTTAGGATCCAAAAGACGAAAACAACTAGATATAAGGGAGGGCTTCTTGTCTGCGAAATAATGGGTGAATAAGTGGAGTCGCCACCCAAACAAGAAACAAACCAATATGTCCAGGTGTTAAAAGTGCAGATGAAATGATTAATGAGATGATGAAAGATGAAGCGATGAAAAGATCAAATGACGCCAAAAAATGTTGTGCCGCTGGACCAGCTAATGAATGGAGGAAAATATGAGATGATTAAAACAATGTCGAAGAAACCAAGGACAAAAAAGACTCTGTCCCCGGCAATAGCACCAAAAAATGTTGGCATTGCTGGCTAAAATGAATGATAGAAAGATGAAAGATGAATGTCGTAAAGCCAAGGCCCAATAAATCAGTCCCTGGCAATGACGCCAAAAAATGTTGTGCCAGATGACGGGAAGAATAAAGATGAGATGAATAAATGAGTCCTTGGTGGCAATGCCAAGAAGTGTTAGCTTTGCTGGCTCAAATGAGAGATGAGAAATGAGAAGAATGATGAGGAAATGTAGATGAAACACCAAGAATAAAATATCACCGGCAACGGCGCCAAAAAATGTTGTTGCACAAAGTGTCTAGGCACTACGACAACGCTCTGAGTAAGGGCTGTCACTCTTAATCCTTACTCACTCCGTTTAGACTCTCTCCTAGGCAAGTCAAGGGGGGCAGTCCCTAAGGTGAATGGGTGAAGGTACCCTATGGAACACGGGCTCTAGGAGACTTTAATGATGAACAACTTGATGAATCTAAAGCGAGTCTCGGTCAATTGAGATAGATAGATTAAATTAAGACACGATCACAAGATAAAAACAACTACAGACCAGTGCCTTTAATTTGAGTTAACCATAGACTAAATAATAACAAGTCATCCAGAGAAAACTTATAGATGTGGCAAATCGACGATCATGAACAGTTAATTTAAATGCCGAAAACTGCAGTATGCAAGAGGATCTAGATTTGAAATAATTTTCAATTAATGGCCCAGATCTAGAATAATTAATTTCCTTCTATCGCCAATATAACTTGAAACATTAATCGCTCCTTGACCATAGAAAATTCATGAAAATTTAAGCTTTTTACACTCAATCACCAAAGACACCAAGGAACTTTAAATTCGCGTTTCAGTTATTCCTTATGCAATAACTTCAAAGGGATATATAAATAAGTTGAATTGAATCAAAGTGTTTAAATTTTAAGATTTTAATGGGCCACAGGCCACATTCAAATATTTAATGTAAAAACACAAATCCCTTTAATTTAATTTCTAAATTTAAAATTTAAAATTTTTAGAATTTTTAGAATTTTAGGATTTTTTAGAATTTCTATTATTTCTAAATGTTCTGGATTTGTTTAGAATTTTTATGATTTTAGAATTTTTTTAATGTTTTTCAGATATTTTAAAAAAAAATTAGATTTTTTTAAGAAATTTTTAATGAAAAAATATATATATTTTTTAAAATCATAAATAAAAAATGAAAAGTGAGAAAAATCAAATCAAATTACAAAATTAAAATAAAAGTCCAGAACATAAAATCGAAATAAAAGAAAAAATAATCTAACTAAGACTTATTTGAATGAAATAAAAAATTTAAAAAGAAAGAATTAAACCTGACTCATACAAATACAAATGAAAATAAAATAAAATAAAAATCGAAAATTCCAAATAACTAACTAAAACCCTATACAAAAGAAATCGAAGTGTTTTGTTGGTGCTGCGCAGGTCGACGGAAAGCGTTGGACGACGACGGAAGGAGAATAGGTCGATGGTAGCGTTGGGAGCTTGGAGATGCTGCGGAAAAAAAGGGACTGCGGGAAGAAAGGAGGGTAGCTTGATAGACGACGACAGAAGGAAAGGAGGAGTTGGGCAGGTTGGAGAAACGATGGGAGGACAACGGATTTGCTGATCGAAGAGCAGTAGAGATGCAGATGCGGTTTTTTGTAGGTTTCGAGCAAGGATAATGCAACAAAAGGAAAGATGCGATGGGAGAATAAGGCATCGTAGGAGGAATGGAAGGTTGCGGATCTAAGGGCGAGGTGAGGGAGCAGAAGATGGCAGCAAGGGACAAGGGTCTGAGTAGGCTCGGGCTTGCAGTTGCAGGTTGACGATAGGTTTTCGAAGGGTTACAACCAGAACGCGCGGAGGAAAGCCGATGTAGTGAAGGAACATGAGCGATGTGGAGCCAGATGGAGCAGATAGTGGTGGAAAAGCTGCTGGATGGATTTCGTTGATGAGAGAGATGGCAACAAGACTGGGGTTTGCAGATTTGTAGAGAATGCAACAATAGCAAAAAGACTGTTAGCCTTCTAAAAAAAATAAATCGAAATGGCACAGTGAACTCCACAAATTGGGCTGCAAATCAAAGAAACCAATCAGCAAACTGGTGGCCCAGAATCCCCTTAAAAATTTTCCGGAAATTTTAGTTTTTAATGTCGGATCTAGTTGCTTCAGATTTAATAGTGAAACCCTTAAAAAAAATTCTAGATTAAAAAAAAATTAAATTTAAAACCCTGGACTACAAAATCTTTTGAATACCCTGCAAAATGTTATTGATGAACCCCAGAGATCCAGATATTATCCTCCAGGGCCTAAATCTAAACTCTATACAGTTTTCTTCCTCAGATCTGTAGCTTCAAGACAACAAGAAACACCAAAACGATATATACAATGATAAAACTAAAACCCAAAAAACCCAAGTCAGAAAACCAAAATTAATTATAGATCTATGCACAGGAATGGCAGATCTATCAGATTTGAGGTGTGTGAGTCCAACTCCGCTCCAAGATCTAATAGTCTAATGCTCCCAACAACCCGATTTATCAATTTCACACCTAAAAATTTAAATTTTTTGAATTTTAAAGGAGGTGCTTAGCTCAAAACCCTCCATGCATCACCAACAAAAATCTCATGATAAGCCCAGGATCAAATTAAGTTGGGCTCTTCAGAAAACACGAATCGAGAGTTGGCTAGTCCAATTGAAAACTTCCCCGAACACCCGATGATCTAAAAATCAAGACTTTCCTGCAAAACTCAATTTAGCCATCAACATAGAGCGAGAAAATGATAATAAAATTCAGATAAATAGAGATACCTGCTACTACATTCAAATTTAAATTATCATTTAAACTTCAATGACTGAGCAATATACTTGTACTCAAATCACTCTTCAAAAGCTATTATCAATGACAAAAAAATTTATACATGAAAAAGGACACATCTTACAGTACTTCCATGAAGGGTAACACCGACGAAAATTAACCCCAAAGTCTTCCTTTATTATTTGAATAAAAATTTACATGAGAGCTTTTTGCTTAGCACACAACTCAATGGTCGAATTTGATCAATTAACAAATGACCTTCTATTTAAAAATAAATATTCCAACGGTTAGTTCGAGTGATCCTTGTCAAAACGATCTTGACTGTTGATGAGGATCAAAATTTCTTTTAATCTTATCCGTCAAAATGTTAAATTCTTTACGAAATTCGAAATTTTCAATTAAATGCATTCTAATTAATTCAAAAATTAAATTTTTGAATTAATTTCCTCAAAATTTTGACATTGACTTAACTCCAGGGACCAAAGGCTTAAAATTTAGCAAAATAATTAATCTACCTTAGTCACAAGACCTTTTAAAATTTGAATTTTAAGGACCGACGAATTTTGCCTTTGGAGAATTTAAATTTACCTAGGACCTATAATTAATTAAATTTCTGGCTTAGGATTTTAATTAACTTTGGGCCAGAAAATTTAATTAATTAACCTATGAGGGGATAAATTATTTTTTCAACCCTCAAGACACTTTACATCATAATTTTCATATTTTTTACATCTCAAGGGGAAAGACCCATTTGTGATAGACCCTCACAGACTATCCATTTCTGCGACACAAACATAATCGAGCCGACCAAGTAATTTGTAATAAAATAATCTAATCGAAGAGTTAGGATTATTCCTAAATCACTTTTACATAGATTCGATCTGGAACACTAGGACTTGCCTAAGATCCCAGTGATAAAAATACATTCCGGTTTTGGGGTAAGGTTGAAGGAAAACTCTGTCGACCATCCGAGAATGGATCAATGAGACAAAAAACCTCCTGGAATGTAGATCGTGACCAGAAGAGTAGGTTTACCTAGGCAATTACATACACGACACAGATCTGCTGAGATTATTTACATCATATACATGTAGAATGGGTTTATATTATAACATGATAATCAGGCTGATGATGATAGCTGGACGATACGAACTCATTAATCAGACGTTATCCATTTTGCAAAAAAGGGGGTGTATTGCTATGTGTCGTTGAAATGTAGTGGTCAACATGGCTTCAATGGACATGTCGGCTTATTTATGGAGACAAAACAACTATAAATAGGCGTGTGACGTGTTGATTTTGGCTAGCATCAAATGTGCTCTAGCTCCGAAATTTTATGGAGGGGCTAGAACACATGAGATCTCCAAAACCCAGAAATCATTTGGAGAAATTCCACCCGAATGAGGAGTTATTAAGATAATTAGTATTTTTAATGGGTTCCTAACTCTAAACTTAGGAAAATAAAAATATTAATGGGTATTAATAAGAATATGGGTGAGAAACTTCTAAGTGACGAGGATCAAGTCTGTTTTAATCTGAGTTGTTGATTCATCAACAGGAAAAGTATAAGAGGAGGCTTGAGGGTTAGTTTGAGATAGACTTGAGAGATCAGTCAGTTTGATTTTCCTGGGGTGAGATTTGTTAGGGAGAGAGGCAAAAATAGCATCGGAGGGGCAGCGCAGAGGCCTACACAACCCAGGAAGGGGCTCACGCAGAGCGGATGCAGGCCAAGAGGGTTCTTGCAGTGGTAGGGCGAGAAAATTGAGGGAAGTTCGAGATTTTGCTGGGAGTTTGATTATCTGAGCCGGGAGAGCTGAAGTCGAAGCTTCTGAGGGCAAATCGATATAACAGAGAAGTGATGCAGTCCCCTAGAGGCAAGACGCTAGCCCACACAGAGCACATTGTGCTAGGATTTTCATAGTGCTTGTCAGAGTTAGCCATTCAGTGGATCAATTGAGACTTGGAGAACGAGGTAAACCCTCGTGTATATTTCTTGCTACCATAATATCTCTAAAAGGTTAGCTGGTGTAAGAGGCAACCTGTTGTACTCAGATTCTGCTTGCTTAATAATACAAACCCTCTATATGTTGCACCAATTTTCCCGCATTGGGTTTTTCCTGGGACGATTGTCCGAAAATAACGGTGTCCCTTGTGTATTTGTCTCGTTCTATTTTAGTTCATGATTTATATGTATGTGTAGTCTGCAATAGTGTTTTCATCGCTATTTAAATAATTAAATAACTTGTTGAATGTAAAAACAAGTAGGAGATGATAAATCAGTGATTGCAGTAGGATTTCTGATGTGTAGATATAAAAATTTTCACATAAAGTTTAGAATCACAGTCACACATTTTTGGATGGCTCTAAAACTTGGGTCAAGTATAGTACCTCTAAAATCTTGGTCATAATTATAGTGACATCTTTGGACACCTCTCTGAAGTCTCGGTCAAGTTTAGGGTTACAGGAATATCGGATGAAGGAGTTGTACAATACCTCTGCTAGGAGAAGGACTCTATGGTTTTCAAATGAGTATGACAGGGGTATACATTCCCACACAGTCTCGGCATAATCATGATAAGAAGTCAATGATATATTCTCGGCATAGCCATGACAAGTAAGATCTCGATGAATACAAGACTTCATTGCAATCATGATAAACACAGTCACATTCTCGGTCAAGGTGCAAACATGATACTATCATGGTTATGATCTCGGTGAAGGCTATGATGAGACAATCATGATCTCGATGGATCAAAAGGAAGCTCTCCAACACATATCTCAACATGGAGATCTAGTTGATGAAGACCTCGGTGAAGGGACAACAAAGATGTTACAACAGTAATGAAGTGGTGCAGTAATGGTGCAACAATGATGATGAGCTCAGCATTGACAAAGAAAGAGGATTGGTGTCTTGGTCTTGGAGTGGCCTAATAGGTCAAGGGTCATGGTCTTGGTATTCGTCAATTGGAATCTCTATAAGAAGAATTTTGTGCGGGTTTTCCTCTCCAAGAGGGAGAGGTTTTGACCCTTGCAAAATGCCAAATTTGTGTGTTCTTGTCTCTTTGTTTTGGCAGCTATTTCCTGAACTAAAGAAGACACTCTAATAATAATAAGTGAAGATTGGTATAAGAAGAAAAATTGAAAACACCTTGTTAGCGCTTGAAATTTCACCTCAGGCTGAGAAAGGTAAACCTCAAGGCAACATCAAACCATTCAGCCCCGTAGCTAGCCCTACGGGGCAGGAGAAGGCTCTCTCCGGTCAATCTCGGTAGATCTTCAATTGATGAGATGACCAAACGGGTAACACTGATATTAGGCTAGTAAACTGATTAGAAAGATTGATTTGGGGTTTTTAATTAAATAACGGGGTTTTTCTGGGCTGCATGGGCAAAATCACAGCTTGAAACAGAGAAATATAATGAACAACACAGGTTATCGACTGAGGCAAGGTAGGCAAGACATTTAGCATCAAATCTAGTTTAAACGGGATGGCAAGACTGGTGAGGAGCTAAGGAGGGCAAACAATAACTTTGAATCCTCCTTAAACAGTAGAAAACATTTAAACATGAACAAACTTATAGGCAGAGCATGGCAGGCATGAATTCTTACCTAAACACTTCATTTGTTCAGTTAGAAATGATCATGTAGTGAAATGAAACATAACAGATTACATATGAAACAAGAGAAAAACTAATGCTAAATCATCATGCCACAGGGATCTCAGAAATCAGAGCTGTGAAATTTTCATTAAAAATCCCTGCCAAAAACTGTACATTGAAAGCTCTGTTCTCCAAGCACTCAGAAACTCTCCCTTCTCTCTAACTCTTTTTTTTTTAACAAATGAATTTTTAATACCATAAAAAACTATTTTAGAAAAAAGAACAGATCGACCCCCAAAAACAGGGGCGCTGTTTAAACTGACATTACAGAAATTATGAAAGGGCGTTTCAACTACTCTAAACAGGATACAGGATTTCTCTAAATCTTATGATAATTGGCCAATTAAGAGATAAATCTGGAGCAAAAATCCCATGAAATCATGATTGAGGATCGAAATAGGCGAATTCGTTTCTTTTGAAATCTTTGGAGCGCTGATTAACTGAGGTTATAGATAAGAAAACGAATCTTATGCATCTGGTAACAGGTGTCTTCAGGTGACTGAAGTGAAGAGCAGGTGTCAAAGTCGTGCGCCATATTTTCTTTAGTTGACAACGGATTAAAACTAATGCCAGCAAGCTCTATTTGACACATAAGGACCTTAATTCATCTACACGTTGCGTCTTTCTTTACCCACCCCATTGGGCTACAGGCGGTGATGAAGATTTTGTTGGCGGGGTCGCTTGCGATTGTTTAATGCGCGTCCTTTGACTTTGGACTTACGCTTTTGCAGAACCGCTCTCCAAATATCAAAGATGCTGCTGGTCATATCTCTTCGACCAACAACCTGAGAACCAATATCTACCACATTTAGAAATTCTTTCTTTTTGTTAAGAAACTGAAGAGTGTTAAAACATGCTCGTATATCACATTCAGTAAATTCAGCCAGTGTAGTAAGCCCCGAAGCAAGACGAAGACGTTCTTCTTCTTTTACTCTCTGTAACATCACATCAAGAAACTCAAGCTTAGCATTCAACCTCTGTCTCCAAACCGAGTTCCTCTTTATTGTTTTGAGCTGCTCATTCAAAAGGTAGCGACGTTGTTCGCCACTTATCTTCTCTTCGATTGCTTTCGCAATAGATTCCTGTATCTTGCTAATGTCCATCTCTTTCTTCACTAATTCCAATGTCAGTTTCAAACGTTTGTACACATCCAGTTCTTCAAGAACTCGCTGACAAAGTAGTTTGTTTGCTCCAGATATAGCAGCACCAAAATCAGCCAATCGGGGAAAGTTGAAGTCACCAACATGCTAAGTTTATGTCTGCACGTGATCCCTCTATAATGAACTCGTCTGTTGATGCTTCTTCAATTCGTGTTTCTTAACCAAACCAGCCTTTTCCAAGTTAATAAGTGTCGCCATGTGCTCAAAGCCATAGCTATGAAGCAGCTCTCTCCTCAAATAATCAAAGTGCTTTTTCGGCAAGCCACCATTGGTGATAGAAAAGAGAACAAGCAAACGCAAGACACTCAGAAACAGCTCCTGCTTATGAATCATTTCTTCAATATACTCAAAACATATATCATAACTCTGACCCTTCACAAGTGCCTGTTCAATAGAAAGTCGGCCTAAAAAAAGTTGGTTTTGTAGTAAAATTTCGACAGATATTGAGCCAGATTTGTGTGTCTTGTCATTTCTGGGAGAGAATTCAACTTCTTCACAAAATCCTTTAACTCTGATACTGTTGGATTAGTAGTTGTAACTTCTGTATAATCCTGCTTCATGGTTGTTGCTTTTTGACGCAAAACCTGCCCAACAACTCTAAAATTGAGATCACGAATCTCTCTATATAATTTATCACTGGAATTCGTGCCGGGCACCCATGATTGATGCATCCAACTCTACTGCACCATTATTGATATGTAAGAACTCATCTAGAAGGCCTTCATAAGTCAACTGGGAACACATTGGAGTAACCATGTCCACATGTCGATCAAGTAAAATCAGTGTATCAATCTCTGGCATCCCTGTATTGGCTGAGACTAGCCGCCTTGCCTTTTGCTCTCACATTTGGTATAACACCAAAGGTAGACTGAAGTTTGTGAATAGCTTTTGAGACATGCCAAAGGGAACTTGTGTCACCATCAACTTGACACTCTTTGTATGCCAACTCCAGTTTAAATGACAGGACATCTTCATCAAATGGTGACATAGTCACCACTTCATGAACCTTTTCCACCTCTAAAACCTTCTCACCAACAATAGTGTGGCGTGGAACAAAGATCACACTATATTATCTTTGAAGATTTTGCTTAGTAACGTGCTGAATATGTGACGAAATCATCTTCATAAAATTAACTTGAGGCCGAACAAGGTACATTATACTTTTACAATCAGTCTGAATAGGATCAGCCGAAAGATGGCGCAAACACAACTTTGGCAACATCGCCCTTTTGCTCAAATAATTCATCCAAATTCATCTTTGGAACATTTGCTCGAACCACATCAAACACATAAGCTTGAATTTATTCTTGAGGATTTTGCAGCTCATAAAATGCATCGTCAGCATTACTGGATGAAGCAAAATAATTGCACAAAGACATTGTCCTGAAATTTATCTGAAACCATATGACGAAGCTTGATAGTAAACTGGACCAATGAATATTTCACAAGTAAGCTCTGTACCAAGGGTGCCACTGTAGAGAACCTCTGTGCCATGATAGTTGAAACCATATGAAGATAAAACTTGACCAAATTCATCAACAGTAGAGTCTGATGTATGCTTTGTTTTCTTTGTGCTTTTACAGAGGTAGGAGCTTGAAGTCGCTGCCAGTTGAAGAGCTGAAGAACAAATTACATAATCTAAAAAGCAACATTTAAATGATTTCTTCTTCAAAACCCTGTTTTGAAGAAGAATCAATCTCTGACATGAGACGGAGTCTAACACACCTCACAAATAGGTATCATGCTAAGAAGAATCACATTAACTACATTTGCCCTAGATTCTTCAACACTTCAAGCATCCCAGAAACCAACTTCTTTAATTTAGGCAAGACTTCATAATGTAGATGTGCCAACTTTCGGTGCCATAGCTCACTTTGACGATTGATGTCGTGGACCATTTCTAGCAAAGGTCTTCCATTGACTCTATAGAGTCCATTTCTAGATCCCAAGGAAAAAGCATCCCTCATGCTAGATTCCATAGGCCAGGTGAGGACTTTTCCTCTTATGAAGGCTATTATCATCCCTTTCTCTTCCAAGGAAGATATAGATACCATGTTTTTCTTTAGTACCAGAACATACATAGCATCATGAAGAAGAACGGATTCACCAGAGTCTAGATGAAATTTGACAGAACCGAAACCCTTCATAGGATGAGTAGTGTTGTCTACAAGAATGATTTTCAAATTTGTCAACTAGGTTTGAAAGGACTTTTTGGTATCCAGGGAAATGTCTAGAAGCCCCACTATCTACCAACCAACTGTCATAAGAATCTGGAGGGGAAGAAATAAGAATATATTCAGATTGACTAGCAGTTGCATTATTTTCATACCTATAGTTCCTTGACCTCTTTTGAGGACGATGACCTTCTTCATGATCATTTGGAGCATCTCTTCTTCTTCAATCATCTCCTCCTCTTTGATCATCTCTTCTTCTTCTATTATTGAGCCTCTTGTTGTTGAAGCCTTGATTGTTGTTTTAGTTGGATCTTGAATCATTTCTCTTTTTCGGACATTCTTGAGCATAATGACCATGCTTATGGCAATTAAAGCATTCAATTCTACTTCCTCTTCTCTTGAAGTCCTTTGATTCAAGGGGAGGCCTTCTTGAACCAGATGCTCTTCCTCTTCCTTTTTTGTTCTTGTCATGAGTAGCAAATGCAGGGGGGTCTCCTCCTTCATGCTTTTGAATCCTCCCTCTATCAATCATTTGGGTCTCTTTTTGAGTGCATTTACCCACAACCTTATCAAATGTCGATAGTACATTATTGTTGCTTATAGTAGTTTTGAAGGTTTCCCAAATAGGAGGAAGACCTTGAAGAGTCACCATCACCAACTCTCTATCAGATATAGGCTCTCTTGCAGTTTACAATTGATCTCTTAGGCGGGATACCCTCATGACATAGGATTGCACAGATTCCCCCTTGTTCATCTTCATCTCTTTGAGTTGATTTTTCAAGGAGAGGATGTGATTCAAGTTGTTGACCTCATACATCCCAACCAGCTTGTCATAAATATCCTTAGACTTCTTCAAGCTTCCAACATAAACAAGTAAATGATCTTGCAAACCATCAATGAGAATTTTCTTGGCTTTGAGCTCACCTTTCTTGTACTTGGATTTGGCAGCAGCAATATCATTTTCTGGAGGTACAAGAACCTTTCCTTCCACATATTCCAAGACATCATTTTCATCTAATATCACTTCCAACTTGATCTTCCAAGCAACGAAGTTTGATGAGTAACCCAATTTATCAAAATCCTTGAAGTAATAGGCAGACATCTTGACCAAGTAAAATAGGTTCCTTCATCTTCTTCCAAAGATGATTTCGCTTGTCTCTTCATTCCTTGGGCTTGTCTTTGATTATTTTTGTAGTTTGGGAGGTACTCCAAGGCTTGAGGATCGAGGGTTTGGGGGAAGGAGCTCCACAAGTGGCCTTGTGGGCTTGAAACCCAAGTGCCTGGGGTTTTGCACCCATCGATGTTTGGGCCAAAACCATGACGAGACTGGACATGTGATGGATGGAGATGATAGAGGATGTTGAGATGAATCCATTACAATGAAAATCATCGAAATTCAACATGTAGAAATGGAGATATAAATTTTTATGTGTAGCAGTTGGGTTTGCTCATGAAAAGTCAGGTCGACTTGTGTTAAAGTAAACCCACAAGGGAAGATTCTATTGGTTTGGGTTAGCATTGGATGTTCACTAGCCCCGAAATTTGGTGGAGAGGTTGGGGCACATGAGATCTCCAATACCTAGAAAGGGTTTGGGTAGATTCTAAACAGATCAGGAGATGTTAAAATAATTAATATTTTTAATGGAGTCCCTAAGTCTAAACTTAGGGAAAATAAAATATTAATGTGTATTAATATGAATCTTTGTTAGAATGGTAAAAAAGACATGGATAAAGCCAGATCTAATCTTAGCTGTTGAATAGGGACTTAATCTAGACCATTGAGATGTCAATAGGGAAAGTATAAGAGGAAGCTTGAGGGTCACTTGGAGAACACACCAGAGTCATCAGTGATTCTATTCTCTAGAGCAGGGTTTGCTTAGAGAGATAGGATCAGTGATCAGGAGAGCAGCTGAGGAGCATTGAGTACAGAGAGACAGAGAGGCAGAGATAGTGCCAAGATAACAACAGAGCAGCCAAAGAGGGAGACGAAGGAGCAACCAGTGCTCACACAGGGCCACACAGAGGCAACTAAGTGCTGCGCAGAGCACCAGAGGGGCCCGCGTAGCTGACACAGAGGCTTAGAGAGTTGACACAGGGCCTCCTAGCGCTGACACATGTCAAGATAGGCTGACGCAGTGCCAACGCTGGGCTAGGAGAGGCTGACGCAGTCCAAATTGGGCTGACGCTGTGGTTTCTGGGGCAGAGTGGTGTTGAGTAGCTGATGGAAGGATTATCTGTGGTTTCAGCCAGTAGATTTGTTAGAAACCGAGAGGTATTACTGCTAAGGAAATTCTCTGTTGGGTAGGCTAGTTTCGGCATCCAAATTGTACTTTGATATTGCTTAATAAGAAAACCCTCAGATCACTGCACCGATTTTCCTGCATTGGGTGTTTCTGGGGACGCTAGTCCAAAAATAATGGTGTCATATTGTGTGTTTGTTCTTGTTTCTTTTAGTTGCTAATCTTTAATATGTTGAGCATGCACTAATTTTTATTTTCATTATTTACATTTTAAATAACTTGTTAAGGAAAAATAACAAGTAGGTAGGAATAAATCAGATAAAGTGCAGGGAGGGTTTCTAACTGAGTAAACTTAGAAACTTCAACATGGTATCGGAGTGTGATTGCAGATCACAAGAGGATTAAAAGACATTAGCCGAGCGGAGCAATAGCAGCAGAGAACAGTTGTCCCGAGGTGGCAGAAGTTGTTTCTAGCAACATAGAAGCTAAGGAGTGTGACGTAGAGCTAGCCAGGGCCACGCAGAGGAAGTCGAGTGTTGTGCAGAGCCCCAGAAATGCCAGCGTTGTTGACGCAAAGGGCCAGAGGGCTAATGCAGGGCATCCCAGGGCTGACGCAGCGCCATACACGGTGATGCAGAGCCAGCGTGAGGCAGAGAAGGGCTGACGCAGTTCACAGAGAGGCAGTTGCTGGGGACTAGAAGGCTGCAGGAATATTGCAGAGTGGAGCTGGTGAGGTACTGTAGTTAGAACAATACCTGACAGAGGAGGGCCAGATGAGTTGTCACCGAGGGTTTCTAGGCGAGGAACCCGGATCAGAAGTGCAGTCGCCTAAGTCAATCAGAGTAGGGGGCACCTCGACAAGCGGCAGAAGGATTTCCAGGAGGGAAATCAGGACTCAGAGGGAGTCCAGAGGAGAACTTCCAGACAGGAAGTAGAGACTCAGAGGAGTCGAACAGAGAATTTCTAGGAGGGAAGTAGAGGAGCATCATGGCACTACATGGGGTAAGAGACCAAGATATACTGGACGGAGCATTGAACTTTGTAGTTTGGAAGGCCAGAATCTTATTAGTGCTTGACAGGAATCATGTCAAGAACTTTGCCTTGAAGGTAATAGTTGTGCTAGTCGACCCCAATGATAATGATAGGTACAAAGAAGCGATGGCGAGGGCCAAGTGCATTATCCTTGACGGGGCCAAGGATCATGTGGTACCACATATAGCTAAGAAGGAAATAGCATTTGAGATGTGGGAGGTTCTCAAGAAGCTGTACCAACATACTTCTGTGCAGAGAAGAATGTTGCTCGAGAACCAGATGAGGTTGTATCAGATGAAGAAGGGTCAATCGAATGACACCTTCCTCGAAGGACTGAATGAGATTCGAGACCAGTTGACTACTATAGGAGCGACACCGGATCATGAGCTTATGGTGAGAATAACCTTGAATGTTGTCTCAGAAGATTGGGAAGTATTTGTCTAGAGTATCCTGGGCAGAGGGACTCTCCCACCTTGGGACGAGATGCGGGTAGCTCTTCACCAAGAAGAGATCAGAAGGCAGTCGAAGACAGGTAGCAGCAACAAAGGGATCAAGGTTAAGGAGGAGGAAGAGGATGTGGCCCTAGCATTCGAGGGAAAGCAGGAAAAGCGGAAGAAGAAAGATCTCTCCAAGATCAAGTGCTTCCACTGTGGGTAGCTGGGTCACTATGTGACCTAGTGTCCAAGGAAGAAGAGTAAGCGAGAGTCTTTTGAGACTTAGGCAGTGTTAGCACGGGCAGAGAAGGAAGTTTTGACAGACGATGATTGTGCCATGAGTGCACACACACCACTTGAGTGGAAGTGGGGAAACATCGAGCTGTAGTCAGATAGACTACAAGCGATGAGGGGCAGGATCCTCGAGGTACCCAGCCTCTTGGATTAGACCTTGCTACGAGAGCCCTGACGAGGAGTAGCAGGACTGGTCGAGTGGGTAGTGACGGATGCGGATGGAGCGGTAGAGAAAGCTATAGTGCAGGAGTCCTGAGACAACGCAGAGCTAGCAGGCTGCAAAAATGCGAGAGGCACAAGAGTGTTGCACCAGTGCAGGACGACATAGAGGTGTGCAATGGTGTGAGATGCAAGGAGTTGTTGCAGTAGCACAAAGGTCAGAGAGGGAGCACTTGTCAGCGGCAGAGGGAGCTTCAACATCAGCGATGTCTCTAGCCCAACAGAGAGGTCAGTTGGGAGATCAGTTACTTACTTCTCAGTAACTGAGTTGCAGTGCAGTAGTGGGCAGCACGATGCAACATGAAGAGAGGAGGTGCAGTGCGGATGCAGTGTTGGGAGAAAGGACTAGCAACAACACGCATGCAGAGGGAGCTGTCGTACAGATGTAGCTGTGGTTGTGGCAAAAGCATGGGCAACAATGCAAGATACAACAGTGCAGAGGATGTTGGGCAGGAAGGCCTAGCATCAACACAGGTACCGATGCCGGATGATCATAGTAATACTCAGTGAGGAGTATTGCTAGAGCATAGTCCTCACTAAGAGGGAGTGTTGGTTTGGGTTAGCATCAGATGTGCTCTAGCCACGAAATTTGGTGGAGAGGTTGGGGCACATGAGATCTCCAATAACCAAAAAGGGTTTGGGCAGATTCTAAACAAATTAGGAGATATTAAAATAATTAATATTTTTAATGGAGTCCCTAAGTCTAAACTTAGGGAAAATAAAATATTAATGTGTATTAATATGAATCTGTGTTAGAATGGTCTAAAAGACATGGATCAAGCCAGATCTAATCTTAGTTGTTGATTAGGGACTTAATCTCGACCGTTGAGATGTCAATAGGGAAAGTATAAGTGGACGCTTGAGGGTCACCGGAGAACATACCAAAGTGATTAGTGATTCTATTCTCTAGAGCGGGGTTTGCTAAGAGAGATAAAATCAGTGATCGAGAGAGCAGCTGAAGGGCATTGAGTACAGAGAGACAAAGAAGCAGAGATAGTGTCGGGATAGCAAGAGAGTAGGCAAAGAGAGAGACGCAAGAGCAACTAGTGCTCATGCAGGGCCACGCAGAGGCAGCTAAATGGTGCGTAGCGCACCAGAGGGGCCAGCATAGCTGACGCAAAGGCTCAAAATAGCTGACATAGGGCCTTTTGGGGCTGACGCAGTGCCAATGCTGGGCTAGGATAGGTCGATGCAGTCCAGTTTGGGCAGATGCTGGGGTTTCTGGTGTAGATTAGTGCTGAGTATCTGCTGGAAGAATTATCCAGGGTTTTAGCCAGTAGATTTGTCAGAATTGAGAGGTATTACTGCTAAGGAAATTCTCTGTTGGGTTGGCTAGTTTCAGCACCCAAATTGTACTCTGATATTGCTTAATAAGAAAACCCTCAGATAGCTGCATTGGTTTTCCCGCATTGGGTTTTTCCGAGGACATTAGTCCAAAAATGGTGTCATATGGTGTGTTTGTTCTTGTTTCTTTTAGTTGCTGATATGTAATATGTTGAGCATGAACTAGTGTTTATTTTTAGTATTTACACTGTAAATAACTTGTTAAGGAAAAATTACAAGTAGGTAGGAATAAATCATATAAAGTGCATGGAGGGTTTCTAATTGAGTAAACTTAGAAACTTCAACAGATTCGTTGAGCCATTGAGATGCATATAAAAAAAGGTGTTGTGTGAGGTTATATGATACCTTGAAGAGCAAAGAAGGAATCTCATTTGAGCAGGAGGATTCTCTATTCTAGGCTACAACCCTAGGTGATCAAGCGAAGGAGAGAGTAGGGCACTCTTATGATTGCTTTGATCTAGGTTTGGGCAGGTTCAGCCTGCACAACGAGGAGGAGGAAGGCCGAGGTCTGTAATGTTCATGCTAGGCATCAAATCTGAAGGTAATCTCTGTGTTTGGACCGAGAATCCTTGTGTTGAATGCAGGTGAAAGATAGGGTTGTTGTGCAACCTAGAAGAGGTCACATCTTTCCGTGGCAAGGATGCAAGTGAAGAGGGTCTATGGAGGCATTTTGATGCAGAGATAGTAATCTGTAAATAGGGTCAAATATCTCAGTGAGTGCAGGTCCAAAACAATTGTGTTTTGGAGGGATGAATAGATATCCTAAGTTCATCAACATCAAAGAAATAGCTCTGAATTGGACAACGAGTTTGGGCAGTGAGGACGTAGGGACAAGAGCACAAGTTCTGAAGGATATCTCTGTAATTTGGTGCGATTTACCTTGAGAAGGATGTCGCGGACCTGAGGAAGCTTGGGAAACCTGTTTGATGTGCCTCGTCACTAGTTCTGGGTGTGTTCTTTTTGTAGTTTGGAGCCACTGTCACAGAGGTGAGTTAGAGTTGTTTTGTGCATGTTTTTGTTGGGTATTTGTCTTTGTTTAGGGTCGCAAAGAAGTGCTTAAGGTACAACACTGTTGGAGGACTTGTAGAAGGGTCGAGAGGGCTAGTCAAACCCCTCTCTCCTAGCCGCAGTCATCAAGGATTTGCCACAGCCCAAAACATAGGCATTTTCTTGTCTAAATAGGCGGGATCCTTGTTGTAGCTACCTATGGAGTTGCAGGAGTTATGAGGAGCCTTGATGCTTGCAAGAATGTATGGAGAAGGGTAGAAGGCAACAAAGAAGGGAAACCTATTGGGAGAACGATGTACAGTGATTTGGACAATGGTTTGGGGTTGCTGTTGTGTGCCCTAACCAGTCCTATGTGTGCACAGATCCCAAGGACAAGAGAAAACCAAAAGTATGTTGGAGGATGTTCTCTCTTGTTGATGAGATTTGCTAGGAGGATGAGTGTTGTAGGAGAGGACTCATTGAGGAGTATGTTGGCAGCCAAGAGGAAGGGCATCGTAGATTATTGGATGCCCTAACTAGGAGTAGATGCTACAGCAGGATTGGTCACTTGTGGACTGTTGGAGGGCTGCATGAGAGTGGACCAGGTATGAATGTGGATGTGGCATTTATGGTATGTTGGAGGATAGCGTAATAGTGCCCAAGTTGGAGCCTGATGTACTCTTCATGGACATAGATGGTTGCTAGAGTGGCAGTCTTTGAGCTCAAGGTTTGATAAGCCAGAGGAGCAGTTGAGCAGCCCTCGACTTATGTGTGGAGAAGGACTTCTACAACCGATGATGGGTAGTCCTCCTAGCCCGTGTTCATTGTGTGAGATGGACATCTTGCAGTGATAGGTGGCAACCCTTCGTGCCCTATGCTAGTCTTCATTGGAGTAGCGCATGAAGACTATAGTGGGCTGAAGTCCCTGAGTAGTTGAGGAGCAATAGTGGGTAGATTGAGAGTTGTTTACAAATGGAGTTGTGAAGAACTCGACAGGAGTCTTGATGTGTTGTGCCCTTGATGGACTAAGGCACAACTAGTTAGTAAATTGGATAGCCAAGGTTCAGTGACTAGATGGAATTGGATTGTTGATAGAGGCAGTGTTGCAGATCAGGAGCCGAAGGACCGGGTAGGTATAGGGTACGGTCATAGTATCTTGTTGAGGGTAGATTGGTTGTCGATGGATTGACACCAAGCCTTAGTTTGTATGCTTGTATCAGTGGATGTATGAGGGCCATTATCCCTGGTATAGGAGCCCTAGACTATTGTATTATATGTTGATTAATATAACGAAGTTGGGTTGAAAAATGTAAAAAGTTGTCCATATTTTGTGCATTAGTAGATTTACCACTATTTCTATTCCACTGTGCAAAGTAGTATTGTTGTGATTCTTGGTTTGGTAGCGTTAGAGATTTAAGATTCTATCCCAGACACCATGGTCCTAACGAACATGGTATTAGAGATTATTTGAGCTACTTTGAGGGACAACGAATTAGAGTGTGGACAGCGAAGGAACTCAGAGGGAGTTGTGGGTGTCTAGATCATGGAGTAGAAGGTTGAACTGGAGACATGGAGATGTGGTCTTGACTGGCTTGGCTGGGAGTTTTGGTGGATCGGTGGTGAAGATGATGCACTTCAATCTATTGTGTGGTGGTTTGCTGATCGTGGACTTGTGTCTTGTCATGGATGGTTGGTGTTGTAACTTATTTTTACACTAGTTGTTTGTTATTTTTGTTGAAAAAAGAAAAATGAAAAAATAAGAAAAATAAAAATAAAAAAATAGAAGAGAAAGAAAAGAAAATGAGAAAAAGAAAAATTTGATAAGAAAAGAATAAAAGGGGATATACAAAAATTATATATAAAAATAATAAATACAATAAAATAATCCCCAAAGTCGCGAGCTAGTCAAAATGCTGAATTGTTTTTTATATATTATTATTTTAATCCTTGCATATTTTCCGAAAGGTTATGTTTTACTTTGCAAATAAAAATATGATCTGATGTTTTGTCGTGTTGCGACAAAAGGTCAAATGCAAATCTATGGAGGAGATCATCCTCGCCCACATCAATGACAGGGGATGAGTTCGGGACCCCCCCACACCATCGTGTTGATTTGGGGTAGCATCGGATGTGCTTTAAGCGTCAAATTTTGCAGGGAGGCTTGGGCACATGCATTCCAAAGAACCTAGAAAACGTTTTGGGAAATTCCACCTAGAAGTGATTTATTAAAATAATTTATATTTTTAATGGGATTCCTAAGTCTTAAACTTAGGAAAATTAAAATATTAATGGGTATTAATCTAATCAGGGTTGAACTTCTAGAAAAAGCCACAGATCAAGCCAAAACGATTTGAGCCTTTGATTAAGATGTAATCTAGGTCATTGGTGTCGAACATGAAGATATAAGAAGGGGCTTGAGGGTCATTTGGAAAACACACAGAGAGATATCGAAAATCGATTTTTTGGAGTGAGAAGATTTGAGGAGGAAAAATCGATTGAGAAGATCTCTTGCAGTTGAGGGGCAGGTATAGGTGCCTCCGGAGAGAGAGATTCTCAGCCAGAGATATGTTGAAATTTCTAAGTATTACCCATTAGAAATTTTATTTGTATTCTCTGGTTTATTTCGCCTACTTGTTTAATTATTAACAAGTTATTTAACCATATTAATACTGAAATAAACACAATGTAGTCTCAACCATCTATAGATCAACAATTAAAAGGACACCGTTATTTTTGGACAATTGTCCCTAGAAAAACCCAAGTTGGGAAAACCGATGCAGTAGTTATGAGGGTTTTATTATTATGCAGCTTTTTTGAGTACAATTGGGTGCCAAACTGGTTCACTCGACAGAGATAAAATTTTTTGCAGTAATACCTCTCTTCGGAAGCAGATATTCTAAGAGTCTACCCCACGAAACCCTCTCCAGTACAATTTGAAGCACTGCATCAGCCCTCTTGGCCTTTGCGTTAGCCTGAAACCTTTTGCATCATCCCTCTGAGGTTCTGTGCAGCCTCTTTGGCCCTCTGCGTCACTTCTGCAGCCTCTGCGCGGATGACGCAGGCCCTTCTGGCCTCTACGCAGTCATTGCTAGCCTCTGTGTGGCTCCCTCTGGATCTGTGTCTGCCTCTCCGCCTCTCCGTGGCTCCCTCTGGATTTGTGTCTGCTTCCCTGCCTTTGCGCTAGTATTACGACACTATCTCTGCGCTAGTATTCTGGCACTATCTTAGCAAACCCCGCTCTAGAAAATCGAACTGACTGATCACTCTAGTGTATCTCCAACTGACCCTCAAGCCTCCTCTTATACTTTTTCTGTTGAGTCTTCAATGGCGGAGATTACATCTCTAATCAACGCTTAAGATTAGATTTGGCTTTGATCTGTGTCATTTAGAACCTTCTAACCCAATTTTATATTTTTTTTTTCTCGATAAAAACTAAGTCTATTAAGAGAAAGTATAATACAGCCAGAAGTTATAGCCAAGAGAAGCAAGAACACAGGCAGCCGGAAAGGATAGGCTATCCACCTCGGCTCCTAGAAGAAGAGAGAAGAGAGTAGAGCTGAGCAGGAAGTAACTGGAAGAACAGGGGAGCAGAAGCCAAACATAGGATTCTACCCAACATGGGAAGAGTCAACTATGCGGCATTTTTCCCTTTCTTTTTACCAACTTTGACCCATTCAGGAGGGCACTGCTGAGCTGGCATGATTTGCAAACTGAGCTGGGCAGACTGAGAGATTTCCTTCTCTGAATCCGAGGTGGAGGATTCATGATTTCTTTTTTGAGAGATTGGCTGGACAGACAAATTTTCAGGCTCAGCCGAGGGCGGATCCTGTGCCATCTTTGCTGCCACTCCTTCCTCACTCTCCTCCTCTTCATCCGAGCTGAAATCAAAATCGTCCATGGGGGGAGGGTCATGAGGCTTCCAGCTTTTGGATTTCTGCTTAGGACTGGCTTTCTTCTTTTGGGCGGGCATCGAAGGACAAGAGCTTTGAAGGTGCCCTGTGTGATGGCAGTTGCGGTAGCGGAAAGCTGTGTTCTCATAATCCAGGTTCTGAGTCCAATGGAAGTCTCCAATTTTGAGATTGATCTTGTCAGGGAGACCTTTGCTCATGTCTATTTCTGCACAGATTCTGGCAAAGGTGTATAGACCCTTTTCCCCTCTAGAAGTGTCTGTGTCTAGAAAGCGGCCTAGAGAGTTGCCGATCCCTTGGAATACAACAAAGTGCCATAGATGCGCCGGGAGATTAGGAAGTCTGACCCAGATTGGGAGCTTGGTGATGATTGCTGTAGATGGATCGAAGTCTGGGAACCAGGGGGTGAGGAATAAACCTGCTGAGCCCCAAAACCATGGCCCTGCTTTTAAGGCTTTTTGGTAGTCCTCCTCAAAAGCAAACACTGTAATGAAAAAGCCCTTTGAGCATAACAGAACCTGACAATTGTTGGTCCAGTTAGAGTGAATCCACTGGTAGAGGTCTGTTGTGCGTGGCCATAGCCCATTGAACCTGCAAATAATGCCATGCTCTGCATACTTTTGGGTTTGTTCATCCAGTGTTGGATGCATTATTTCAATGGAGGGGGTTTCCTCCAGTTTGTCCACCAGGAAAGGTTTGGGAACCTGAGCTGGTGGAACTGTTTTCTCCTGCTTCTGTGCATGGACAACATCTTTGTATGAAAATGCCTTGGCTGAGGATGATTGTCCTACAGCTCCCCCTCTCAAACGAAGGGCAAGAATAATGGAGGCATTTCTCTTAATGCTGTAAAAAGAAAGGGGGTAGAGATCCTCAAGTTGTTTACCTTCGTGGAGGAGTCGTTGAGCTGCAGAGGGTATCCCCAGCTTGAGTTCCAGAGCATGCTTGAGGTTCTGCACTAAATCCGATGAGCTCACCCACTGTAGCAGGGTTTTGCCAGAGATGAGCCTGATTTGGATCTGAAATGAGGCAGAGAGGTCAGAGATCCGCTTTCCTCTGCAGATTTGAGATGAGAGGAGGCAGGGGCTCTGAAGGGCTGTCTTTCCCTGAACTTGCCACAGGGGCTTGTGAGGAGATAATGGGAGCATCCTGACGTCATTGAGCTTGTTGTTGCTTTCTGCATCAAAGAGCTTCCGGTTACTCCATCCAGGCAAATCCAGGGAGCGGAAGGAGTTCTGATGATAAAAAGCAGAGCATTCTTCCAGAATAAAATATGTCCTTCCAAGAACCACCGCGTGAGGAGAACCAGGAATAAAATCTGCATGATCACCCTTGGCTGATGCGTCTTCAAACTGAAGGGGGCGGCAGGTGCATGAAACAACATCCGAGGGCCGAGAACTGGCAGCCCCAAAGTCCCAAGCAGAGCATAAAAGAGTGCTGGGGGCGCTCAGAGGAGATTGGAAAACAAGCTGTTCAATAATGACGGAGGAAACCCGCGTTCCATGACTAAGGCACACATTACCATCATTCGCCAGGCCGAGCAGGAACCCGAGAGCGGCCGAAGGCAGAGAGCCGAGAGCGGCCGAGGGCATGGAGGCGGCGGCAGGTCTGCTATGGTTCCTGTTCGGCATGGAGGCGCCAGGCCGAATAGGAACCCAAGAGCGACCGAAGGCAGGGAGCCGAGAGCGGCCGAAGGCATGGAGGCGTTGGCAGGTCTGCTAGGGTTCACCATTTTTTTGAGTAGTTCTCAACCCAATTTTATATTAATATCCATAAATATTTTTATTTTCCTAAGTTTAGACTGAGGAACCCATTAAAAATATTAATTATTTTAATATCTCCTTCACCAAGTAGAATTTCCCCAAACCATTTCTGGGTCTTGGAGATCTCATGTGCTTTAGTCTCTCCAACAATTTTCATGGCTAGAGCACATCTGATGCTACCTCAAATCAACACTCCCTCTTAGCGAGGAATGTGCTCTAGTAATACTCCACCACTAGACATCAACCTGATTATATGACACCGGTACCTGTGCTGATGCTAGGCCTTCTTGCCCAACATCTTCTGCACTGCTGCATCTTGTACTGTTGCCCATGGCTATGCCACTGCCACTGTTACATCCATACGACAACTCCCTCTACATCGGTGTTGTTGCTGGTCCTTGCTCCCAACACTGCATTTGCACTACAGTTCTCTCTCATCATGCTGCATCGTGCTGCCCATAACACTACCACTACTACTACTATATTGGAACTCAGTTATTGAGAAGTAAGTATCTAAACCACCCAACTACCGACATCCTTGTCAAGGTAGAAATCCTCTCGATAATGAAGCTCTCTGCCGCTATCCTATGCTCCCTTTGCTACCTCTGCGTTGCCGCAACAACCCTGTGCCTCTCGCACTGCTGCAAACCTCTCTATGCCATCTTGCATTACTGCAACCTCCTCTATGCCTCTCACACTGCAGTAACCCTCTTTGCATTGCCTGGGACTGCTGCACACTAGCACTCTCTGTTGCTTCTACCAACATTCGCCATCCTGTTACTGTCACTTCAGGGCTCCCGTATCTAGGTATGATTTAAGAGTTTGGGTACCTCAAGGATCCTGCCCCTCATCTTCTGTAGTCCTCCTGACTACAACTTGATGTCTGCCCACTTCTTCTCTAGAGGTATATGAGCACTCATGGCACAATCGTCATCATCCTCTACCTCCTTTTTTGCCTTCGTTGGCGTTGCCTTGGAGTCAGATGCCTCTCCCTTATTCTTCTTCCTTGGACACTACTTTGCATAATGGCCTAGTTCCCCACAGTTGAATCACTTTATCTTGGAGAGGTCCTTTTTCTTCCTCTTCCCCTTCTCCCCCGCAGATGAGAGAGCTGCATCCTCTTCCTCCTCTTTCTTGACTTGGGCTCCTTTATTGCTACTTCCCGTCTTGGTCAGTTGTCTGATCTCTTCTTGGCGAAGAGTTGCCCACAATTCTTCCCAATCTAGAAGATTCGCTCTGCCTAGAATGCTCTGGAAGAATGTCTCCCACTCCTCGGAGATTGCGTTTAGGGCAATCCTCACCATCAACTCTTGATCGGCGTGGACCCTATGGAAGTCAGTTGGTCTCGGATCTCCTGCAACCTATTGAGGAAGTGATTTACCTGCTCCCCCTTCTGGATCTGGTACGACCACAACTGATTTTCCAGTAGCATCTTCCTTTGCACGGAAATGCCTTGATACAATGTCTTCAAGGTATCCCACATTTCCTTTTGCCGTCTCCTTCTCGGTAATATGCTGGAACACATGATCCTTGACCCCATCAAGGATTATGCATTTCGCCTCGACCATCACATCCTCATACTTTTCGTTATCAAGTGAGTTGACTGGGATAGCCACGGTTCTCAAGGTGAAGGCCTTGATGCGATGTCTATCGAGAACGGACATGGTCCTGGCCTTCCAGATGAAAAAGTTGTGGTCCAACCTGCCCTGATCCCTCAGTCCATCCATGGCCATCTCTTTGCTCTTCTTTTGGACTTCGCTGAGTCTCTACTTCCCTCCTGGAAGTTCTCTTCGACTCCCTCTGACTCTCAATTTCCCTCCTGGAAATCCTCCTACCAACTGTCGAATCGCACCTCTCCGATCTCATATGCACCTGCAACACTGATATGGATTTTCTAGCTAGAGATACGCCTAGGTAGCGACTCCCTCTACCTTGGTTTCCCCATTATGTAATGATTTGTTTCAGCAACAACAACACCCCTCTAGTTTCACTCTCTGTAATCTGCCCATAGCTTCCTATGCCCCAACAACTAAAGAATTGAGCCTCTAGGCTCAACGCAATCCTGGGAAGGCTGATTTTCTCCCTTGTCCAACTGCGTTAACCCTCCTGGTCTCTGCGTGGCTCTTCGTGAGCCTTTTCTTGTGAAAATTCTCACTGCAACAACTGATTTATTTTACCTACTTATTTCCCAATAAGTTATTTATGAAAATCCTTCAGTAAACATTAAAATAAATTCTGCTGCAGTTATCACACCATAATACAAAAATAAATGCATGCACAAGAATCAACACATCGACACAGATATTTTGGACAATAGTCCCCAGAAAAACCCAATGCGGGAAAACCGGTGCAGCAAGTGAGGATTTTATTATTCGACAATTCTTCAATACAACTGGGTGCCAAACTGGCTTACTCAACAGAGAGAAAATTCTCCAATACTTACCCCAGTCTGAGCATCAGGCTAGCTAACCTCTACATAGCTCCCAGATCCTTTGCATCAGCTCCTATCTCTCTACGTCAGCATAGGGCCTCTTTGCGTCACCTATGCAGACCCTCCAATGACTGCGCAGTCTGTTGCCTCTGCGTCTGCTTGAGAGACTTTGCGTCTGCCTCTCCAACTTCTGCGTTGGTCCTCTAGTGCTGTTCTCGACTCTTTGTTCTGTACTTGCTACCTCTTGTTGCTCTCCAGGCCACTGGTTCAGATTTCTTAGCTAACCTCGATCCAGAAATTGAACTGACTGGTCTCCCTCAGTCTATTCTCCAACTGATCCTCAAGCCTCTTCTTATACTTTTCTCGTTGTTCCATCAACGATCGAGATTAAATATCTAACCAATGACTAAGATTATATTTGGCTTGATCCATGACTTTTGGAACCTTCTAACCTAGTTTTATATTAATACCCATTAATATTTTATTTTTCTTAAGTTTAAACTTAGGAATTCCATTAAAATATTAATTATTTTAATATCTCCCAAACTGGGTACAACCTATCCAAACCATTTCTGAGTCTTGGAGATCTCATGCACTTTAGCCTCTCCACCAATTTTCATGGCTAGAGCACATCCGATGCTACCCCAAATCAACACTCCCTCTAACGAGGTCTGTGCTCTAGTAATACTCCTCACTGAGCATTAACTTAATCATCTGACATCGGTCTCTGTGCTGATGCTAGGCCTCCCTGCCCAACATCCTTTGCACTGCTGCATCTTGTACTGCTGCCCATGGCCCTGTCATTGCCACTATTGCATCCATACGGTAGCTCCCTCTGCATCCATGTTGTTGTTGGTGCATCCTCCCAACTTTGCAACTGCCTCTGTATCTGTGTTGTTGTTGGTCCTTCCCAACACTACATCTGCACTACATCCTCTTCTCATCATGTTGCATCGTGCTACTGCTGACTGCTACCGCACTGCAACATCACCCCCATTTCTGCTACTGAAATGGATTCTTTGTCATCCCCATCTTTTCCCTGAAGTAATCAAACTTCGTTCTTTGAAGGGCCTTGGTGAGGATATCTGGCACTTGTTCTCCTGTAGGAGTGTAGCTCAATTGTACAGCTCCTCGTTGGACACAGTTTCTGACAAAGTGACACCGGATATCAATATGCTTTGACCGATCATGAAACACTGGATTCTCAGAGAGCTTGATGCAACTCTGATTATCACACATAATCCTGGTCGCCTCCATCTTTCTTCTGAATATGTTCACAAGCAATTTTCTAAGCCATATGTTCTCACACGAAGCTATGCTCGCAGTCATATATTCTGCCTCAACTGAGATTAGAGCCACGGATTTTTGTTTCCTATTGCACCAGGAGGTCATTCTTGATCCAATGTTGAAACAATACCCAAAGGTACTTTTCCGATCCACTGAACTTCTTGCCCAATCTGCATCAGTAAATCCACTCAATCTGATATCCTTATTCCTAGTGTACAAGAGTCCATAATTGATTGTTCCCTGTAAATACACGAGAACATGTTTGGCTACTGTCCAATGCGCCCTCCGGCTCCACCATGAACTGACTGAGGGTGTTGAATTCATAACAGATTTCTGGCCTGGTATTTACCAGATACATTAGGGACCCTATGAGCTGCCTGTATAAGGTGGGATCAACATCCTTGTCTTCTGATGCAACAATCTTCTTCCAATTGGTAGTCATTGGAGTAGTCATGGGTCTACAGTACTCCATCCTGAATCTCTTCAGGATTTCTGTAGAATATCTCCCTTGCCCAAGGAAGATCTCCCCCTTTTGCTGCCAAACTTCCAACCCCTGGAAATAATGCATTCGTCCCAAATCCTTTATGTCGATTTCCGTGGCTAGATTTTTCTTGTAGTCCCCGATGAGCTTGGATGATCCTGTCAGGAAGAGATCATTTACATATAATAATAAGATTAGAGTCTCATTCTCTACAACCAGATAGTAGAGATTTGGATCTGCGTCACTCTTGACAAATCCCATTTTCTGCAAGTAGCCATCGATTCGACCATACCGTGCTCTAGGTGCCTGTTTCAGCCCATACAAGGCTTTCTTCAATCTGCATACATGAGACTTCTTCTCATGTGTCTCAAAGCCCTCTGGTTGTTCAATGTATTCATGTTCTTCTGTCACTCCGTTCAGAAATATCATTTTGGCATCCATCTAATGAATCTCCCACCCCATTTGTGTTGCAAGAGATATCACGGTTCTAATAGATGTATACCTGGCTACTGGGGCAAAGGTCTCTTCGTATTCAATTTCTTCCTTCTGAGCATACCCCTTATCCACAAACCTGGCTTTGTATTTCTCAACATTGTCGTCTGCAACATATTTGATCTTGTAGATCCATCTCGAATCTACCACTGATCTGTCTTGAGGCCTTGGCCCTACCTCCTAGACATCGTTCACCCTTATGGAGTTGCACTCCTATACCATCGCATCTAGACAAACTTGATGTTGAGCTACCTCCTGAAAAGTCGCAGGCTCCCCATCCTGAGCTACTAATGCCTGATATCTATCTGGTTGTTTTCGCTCCCTCTTATTGTTCCTTGGCGCACCAATGAAGTCCTCTGCATCTTGCAGAATCTGACGAAGTTCCATGCTTGTTCTTCCTCTAGTAGAAGGTGCTTTTGTTAGGTCCTCATCCTATGATTCGTCCTGACTCGAGGAAGAATTATTTTCTTCCGTTGGTTGAAGAGGTTTGACCAATGACTCTCTTTTGACTGCTCCTTGGAAAGCATTTCTTGAGATTTTCTGAAAGCCCTGTCCTCCATGAACTTCACATCTCGTCGAACTACTACCTTCCTACTCCCTGGAAGATAGATTCTGTATGCCTTAGCGTTCTCGCTATATTGCACTAGATATCCTTTCTTTGCAGTTTGATCCAACTTCTTCCTCTTTTCCTCGGGTATGCGGCAATATGCCAAGCTCCCAAATATCCTGAAATGACTGACTTCAGGTGTCTTCCCTGTGAAGACTTTCTCTGGAGTAATCTTGCCCAATGCCCAATGAGGAGTTCATTTCTGAACATAGATTGCTGTGTTGCATACTTCTTCCCACAGGAATTTTGGCATATTCTGATCATACATCATGGCCCTAGCTGATTCTAGAATATTCTTGTTCTTTCTTTCTGCTACTCCATTCTGTTTCGGATTGTAAGGAGCTGTTCATTCTCTTCTGATGCCCTCCTTAGCACAAAAATCAACGAAGTCCTTACCGACATACTCTCCACCATTATCTGAGCACAAAACTTGTATTTTCTTCCCAGTCAGATTCTCCTCCAGAGCCTTGAACTTTTTGAATCGATAGAAAACCTCGTCCTTGGTTTTTAGAAAATAAATCCAAGTTTTCCTTGAGTGATCATCAATGAAGGTGAGGAACTACTCGGCACCAGTAAGATATTTAGTGGACATGGGTCCGCAGATATCTAAGTGTATCAATCCTAGTACACTCTTGACCCTGTTTTTACTTCTAGGAAATGCTGCTTTGGCATACTTTCCTAGATCACATCCTCTGCATACATCATCTCGTTCTGTACTAAGATTGGAACTTCTGTTACAGTGCTTCTGAGAATTGATAGAGCCTCATGGTGCAAATGTCCCATTCTTTTGTGCCATAGTTCATTCAAATCCTTGTCTCCATGGCTGCCTATTAGTGCCATTGGTGATTCTAGTTGTAGTCTGTACAACCTGTTGTTGAAGTTTCTATGTTTACTTAATTTAGAAACTCTTCATGCACTTTTCCTGATTTATTCCTACCTACTTGTTAATTTTTCTTTAACAAGTTATTTACAAAGTAAGTACTAAACATAAGCACCAATGCATGCTCAACATATTATAGATCAACAACTAAAAGAAACAAGAACAAACACACCACATGACGCCATTATTTTTTGACCAATGTCCTCGGAAAAACCCAATGTGGGAACCGGTGCAGTGATCTAAGGGTTTTCTTATTAAGCAATATCAGAGTACAATCTGGGTGCTGTAATTGGCCTACCCAACAGAGAATTTCCTTAGCAGCTATACCTCACAGTTTGAGAGAAATCTCTTGGCTGAAACCCCGGAAAATCCTTCTGGCAGCTCCTTAGCACAAAACTGCTTTGCAACCCCAGCGTGTACTCAAACTGAACTGCGTTAGCCCCGCTCTGTCTCATGCTGGCCGTGCGTCAGCATTTGCTAGCCCTGCATCAACTGCGCTGCCCCCTCTGGTGCTCTGCGCAACACTTGGCTACCTTTGCGTGGCCCTACGTGAGCCCTTGCTGGCTCTACGTCACCCTCCTTGGCTGTTGCATTGCTCTCTTGGCACAATCTCTGCCTTCTCTGTTTCTTTGTACTCAATGCCCCTCAACTGCTCTCCCGATCACTCATTCTATCTCTCTTAGCAAACCCTGCTCTAGAGAATAGAATGACTAATCATTTGGTGTGATCTCCAAGTGACTCTCAAGCCTCCTCTGATACTTTTCTTGTTGACGATTCAACGGCTGAGATTAAGTCCCTAATCAACGACTAAGATTAGATCTGGCTTGATCCATGTCTTTTGGACCATTCTAACACAGATTCATATGAATACTCATTAATATTTTATTTTCTCTAAGTTTAAACTTAGGGACTCCATTAAAAATATTAATTATTTTAAGATCTCTTGATCTATTTAGAATTTGCCCAAACCCTTTCTATGTATTGGAGATCTCATGCGCCCCAACCTCTCCACCAAATTTCGTGGCTAGAGCACATTCAATGCTACCTCAAATCAACACTCCCTCTTAGTGAGGACTGTGCTCTAACAATACTCCTCACTGAGTATTACTCTGATCATTCGACATCGGTACCTGTGCTGATGCTAGGCCTTCCTGCCCAACATCCTCAGCGCTGCTGCCTCCTGTATTGCTGCCCATGGTTTGGTACTGCCACTGCTGCATCTGTACAACAACTCCCTTTGCATCCGTGCTGCTGCTGGTCCTTTCTCCCAGCGATGCATCTGCACTGCACCTCCTCTCATCATGCTGCATCGTGTTGGCCACTGCTGCATTGCAATTTAGTTACTGAGAAGTAATTGATCTCCCAACTGACCTCCCTATTGGGCTAGAAACACCCACTGATGCTGAAGCTCCCTCTGCCATTGACAAGTGCTCCCTTTCTCTGACCTCTGCGCTGTTGCAACAACTCAATGCATCTCGCACCGTTGCACACCTCACTATGCCTTCCTGCACTGGTGCAACACTCCTGTGCCTCTCTCACTGTTGCAACCTGCTAGCTCTGCACTGTCTCGGGACTCCTGCACTATAGCTCTCTCTGCTGCTCCATCTGCATCCATCTTTACCCACTCAGCCAGTCTTGCTACTCCTCGTTGGGGCTCTTGTAGCAAAGTCTAATCCAAGAGGCTAGGTACCTCGAGGATCTTGACCCTCATCACCTGTATTCCCCCTGACTACAGCGCGATGTCTCCCCACTTCCGCTCAAGTGGTGTGTGTGCACTCATGGCACAATGATCGTCTGTCAATACTTCATTCTCTGCCCGTGTTGGCGCTGCCTTAGTCTCAGAAGGCTCTCTCTTATTCTTCTTCCTTGGGCACTGGGTTGCATAATGACCCATCTCCCCATAGTGGAAGCACTGGATCTTAGAGAGATCTTTCTTCTTCTTCTTCTCCTGCTTTCCCTCAGATGCTAGGGCCACATCCTCCTCCTCCTGCTTGACCTTGATCCCTTTGTTGCTGCTACCTGTCTTTCACTAACGTCTGATCTCTTCCTGGGGAAGAGCTGCCCACCATAAGCTCCTAATCCGGTGTTGCTCCTACAACAGTCAACAGATCTCGGATCCAATTCAGTCCTCCAAGGAAGGAGTCAATCGATTGACACTTCTTCATCTGATACGACCTCATCTGTTCTCGAGCAGCATTCTTCTCTGCACAAAAGTATGCTGGTATAGGTTCTTGAGAGCCTCCCACATCTCAATTGTCGTTTCCTTCTCCGCTATATGTGGTACCACATAATCCTTGACCCCGTCAAGGATAATGCACTTGGCCCTCGCCATTGCCTCTTCATACTTGTCGTTATCATTGGGGTCGACTGGGATAGCTATAACTTTCAAGGTGAAGTTCTTGACACGATCCCTGTCAAGCACTGATAAGATTCTAGCCTTCCAGACTGCGAAGTTCGATGCTTCGTCCAGTCTATCATGGTCTCTTACCCCGTGAAGTGCCATGACGCTCCTCTACTTCCCTCCTAGAAGTTCTCTGTTCGATTCCTTTGAGTCTCTACTTCCCATCTAGAAGTTCTCTTCTGGACTCCCTTTGAGTCTTGATGTCCCTCCTGGAAATTCTTCTGCTGCTTATCGAGATGCCCCCTACTCTGATTGTCTTGTGCAATTGCACTACCGATCCAGGTTTCTCGACTAGAAACCCTCAGTAACAACTCCCTTTGGCCTTGCTCTGTCAGGTATTGTTCCGACTACAGTACCTCACTAGCTCCACTCTGCAATATTCCTGCAACCTTCTAGACCGCAGCAACTGCCTCTCTGTGAACTGCGTTAGCCCTTCTTTGCCTCACGTTGGCTCTGCGTCACCCTGTATAGGTCTACGTCAACCCTCTGGCCCTCTACATCAGCAATGCTGGCCTCTCTGAGGCTCTATGCAGTTCCCAACTTCTTCTGCATGGCTCTGGCTGGCTCTGCATCACACTTCCTTGGCTTCTGCGCTGCTAGAAACAACTTCTGTCACCTCAAGGCAGTGGTTTTCTGTTGCTATTTCTCTGCTCGGCTGATGTCTCTTAGTCCTCTTATGATATGCAATCACGCTTTGATACCATGTTAAAGTTTCTAAGTTTACTTATTTTAGAAGCCCTTCATGCACTTTTCCTGATTTATTCCTACCTACTTGTTAATTTTTCTTAAACAAGTTATTTACAAAGTAAACACTGAAAATAAACACCAGTGCATGCCCAACATATTACAGATCAACAACTAGACGAAACAAGAACAAATACACCACATGACACCATTATTTTTGGACCAATGTCCATGGAAAAACCCATTGCGGGAAAACCGTGGCAACTATCTGAGGGTTTTCTTATTAAGCAATATCAGAGTACAATCTAGGTGCCGTAACTGTCCTACCCAATAGAGAATTTCCTTAGCAGCTATACCTCATAGTTTGAGAGAAATCTCTTCGCTGAAACCCCGGAAAATCTTCCTGGCAACTCAGCACAAAACTGTTCTGCAACCCCAACATCTACCCAAATTGGGCTACGTCAACCCCTCTTTGTCTCACGTTGGCCTTGTGTCAGCCCCAGGAGGCCCTGCCTTAGCTTTGGGAGCCTCTGCGTCATTTGCGTTGGCACCTCCGGTGCTCTGCATAGCACTTGGCTACCTCTGCGTGGTTCTGCGTCACCCTCGTTGGTTGTTGTGCTGCTCTCTCGGCACGATCTCTACCTTCTCTGTTTCTCTTTATTCAATGTCCCTCAGCTGCTCTCTCGATCACTGATTCTATCTCTTTTAGCAAACCCCGCTCTAGAGAATAGAATGACTAATCATCTGGTGTGATCTCCAAGTGACCCTCAAGCCTCCTTTGATACTTTTCCTGTTGACGATTCAATGACCGAGATTAAGTCCCTAATCAACGGCTAAGATTAGATCTGGCTTGATCCATGTCTTTTGGACCACTCTAACATAGATTCATATTAATACTCATTAATATCTTATTTTCCCGAAGTTTAAACTTAGGGACTCCATTAAAAATATTAATTATCTTAATATCTCCTGATCTGTTTAGAATTTGCCCAAACCCTTTATGGGTATTGGAGATTTCATGTGCTCCAACCTCTCCACCAAATTTCGTGGCTAGAGCACATCCGATGCTACCCCAAATCAACACTTGTTACTTTTGATCCTGATCTGCACTTTCTTTTTCTAGCTCAAGCGTTTGATGCATACATTCTCCTTGATGAAAAAATGTCATAGCCTTTGCCTTGAAGTTGCGACACGGAGAGTAAGTTCATCCCCAATCCTCGTACATGTAGCACATTGGTAGCACAAAACGACTCTTCTGATTCTGTTTGAAAAACTATGGTACCCCCTACTGGAGTACACTTTCCCTTGTTGCCCATGGTGATCTGAAAGTTCATCATCTCCTCCCGATAATATAGAAAGCTTTTTGGATTCCCGTCGTATTCCAAAAGGCTCCATTGTCCATATACCATACCTCTAATAATGCAGAGCTAGTCACACAAGCGACTTCTTCTTCTAGCCTGGAAGCCAACATAGAGAAATCAAAATCACTTTCTCTTGTGCAATCTTCCGAAAATCTGTGTGAGTCTCCTGATGTAGATGCCTCTGCATCATGGTCTCGACCCATAATTGATTCTCCCTTCCTGTCTCTGATTACTTCCTTTGATACTGTTGTCGCGCAAACTGACACGACAACGCTCAGACCGGGGGCTGTCACTCTGATCCCCGGTCTCTCCGTTTAAGCCTGTCTCCCACGGCTAAGGGGGGTAGACCCTGAGGAAAGATGGAGGCCAACTGGCAAGCAGTTGGGCTGGGAGACGAGATGCACGATTGAGACAAGCACTAAAATGATTTGATGAATTGAGCAGACCAGTGCCTTAAATATCCAGCAAAAAACCACAAAGCTCTTCGAATGACGATATCCAGCAAAACTAAGAGAAATAATTTCGCTTCAAATAACAGTGAAACCAGATATCTAATTGGGATTCAGATCTCAGCGTGAAAGATATGCAATGATAAACGACTGAATGCGGTAAAAGTAATTCTCCACACACAAGAAAGAAATTTTTTATGCTTTTTTAAAAAAATTTTAATTTTTTTTTTTTTTTTTTTTAATTTTTTTTTTTTTTTTTTTAATTTTTTTTATTTTTTAAAATCTAAAAATGAAATCTAAACCTAAACCAAATCCTAAAAAAGAAAATCTAAGTTAAAATTTTAAAATTAAAAGCATAAAAAAAAGATCTAACTATATAAAAACTAAGCTTGAAAAAGTTACAAATAAAACTTTTTTTTTTTATTTTTCAAAAAAAATATTTTAAAAAATGAAAATTTAAAAATCTAGAAATTACAAAATTCCAAATTTAAAATCTATTCTATCAAAACAAAGCCTAAACTAATTATCTAAAACCTTTAAGCGTGCTAAGCTATGATCTAAGTCAAAACAAAACGAAAATATAACTAGAAATGACCCATACAACCAAAAGTGAAACGAATGGATTTTACCCTAACGCTAATGAACAGCGAGTAACAAAAGGGGCACGATAGGGTTTCATACACAGTTGACGGCGGCAGTCTTTCTGTGGAGATGACACGCAGCTGGAAATGAAAACGCAAGAGGATATGCCCAACTGCTGAGCAATAATCTATCAGCCACCGGAGGAAGGAGGAAATCGAAACCACGACGGCAGCTATAAATCGATTCCACGCAGCTGCACACAGATTTCCTGAGACAAAACTTCGTTAATGCATCTACGATAATGACAAACACAACGTGGGACTCAGGATGAGGACGAGACAGGTTTCGAAGGGAGAACGAGGTCTGGAAAGGCAAACGCTGGAAATAAATCGATTTGAAGCTGAGAAAATTTACCTGGGCAGCTTTGATATCGGACGGCGGCGGTAGTAATCGATTATGCAGAGAATAGACTCACGTTTAAACAGTGCAGAAGTTACCTGTTCCGTCTGATTGAAGTCTGGGCATGTTTCAAACGAAATGTTAACTGCATATCCGTAAATTTTAAGCGATTATGTGGACTGCTCGGTGTATACCCACGCCAACAGGTTTAGTTTTGCTGCTCAGTTTTGAAAATGGGTTGGTGACGGCGGGTCTCCAATGGAACAGCCACGCATAGACTGCTTGCAGAAGCTTGAAAACAAACGATCTGCTCAGCCAAAACACTTACCTGCGTCTTCTGGCTTTGAAAGAGATCACAGTGAATGTAACCCTATATATATATTTTATCAAACAAAACCAGAACTCTAAATGAAAACTGCACATACATTATAGCAAAATCGGAATGCAGCGATTATTTGTTCACGTGAACCAACGACATCAGATGATTTTCGATCAGTGAAAACACATAAATTTTTGCCCTCACCTGAAACCCATGAAACGTTACCTTGTTTGCTCCAGCGATGTATGTATTTATTTTTGTCTGGAGGGATGCAATGCTGAATGAAATGAATTTGTAATCCAGCTCAACGGAAGATGACGATTTGTTTATGAGCCTGCCGCTTCCAACAATTCAGGCAGCGAAATGATAACCCTGGAGACAAGACAACAAGAGCCCGGCAGATATATGCAAAATTTTGCAGTAAAACCCTTGAAACTTTGCCCCAAAATCACAAAAATTATAGCTCTGGACAGCCTAATTTAACAATAATTGCAGTAATGTTCTTGAAATATCAGAAGAAAATTCACTGTGAACTTCACTGTAAATCAGAAAGAAAATTTCTCAATGTAAAACGTGAAATGAACTTCAAAAAATTAACCCAGGGCACAATCAGCTGGGCTCTGCACAGAACAGCCTGTGGGAGTCGGCTGGTTCAGCCCAGAACTTCCCCAAACGCCCACAAATATCCTTCACCTAAAAGTTTTCTGCACACCTCAAGCAAGCATCAGCAAAAGAGGGCAAGAAATGCTGCTAGATTTCAAGAGAAAATGGAGATACCTGCCATTTTCCAGAAACCCTACAACATTCAGACCCTAGCACGTGAGCAAGATACCTGTACTCACAATGCTCTAAAAAAATCAGCTATTTTAACTGTTGAAAACTGAAATATGCAGAAAAGCAAACACCTCACAGCAATTCCAGAGAGTAACACCAGCCAGTTTGAACCCCAAAGTCTTTTTATTAATCAGAAATCAGTTTACAAGAGAGCTTTCAGTACAGACTCACAGATCAGATAAACCTAAAAATGACCCCCTAAGACCCTATATAAAGGAAATGATCCCAACGGCTAGTTTTGGGTGATCCACAAAAATATTATTATTTTATTGCTTAGGGTTTTTGCTTTATGCCTTTTTTTTTTCTTTTTTTTCTTTTTTTTTTTTTATATATGAATTTATTATTTTTATTCATAAAAAAAATTTTAAATTTATTTTAAGATGGATCATCAAACCCAGCCGTTGGAATCATCACCTAGCACCTAGGACCTAGGACTCATGAGGGGATTTACAACATTTTCAACCCTCAAGACACATTTCATCATGATTTTTTACAATTTTTTACAATTTACATCTCAAAGGGATGAATCCACTTAATACAGACCCTCATAGACCACCCAGTTCTGCGACACAGCTATAATCTAGCAGATTAACATGCTAGGGTTCTCCTAAAGTCCTAATAACGAAATGCATCCCGGCTTTGGGGTCGGGTTTGAAGGAAAACTCTGCCGATCCATGGATCGGTGAGACTAAAAACCTCCCGGGACGCAGATCATCATTAGAAAGTTAGGTCCACCTAGGCAACTTTACATACATGACTCTGATCTGCTTAGATTATTTACAATTCAAACATGCAGACTGGGTTTACAACAGGAAAGATCAAGCTGTCGATGACCGTAGGCTGGCATGGACATGTCGCTCAGGAGCTACCCTTCTCTGCCAACAAAAAGGAGGTGTACTGCATGGGTAGTTGACCAGTAGTGGTCAACAGATACCATGTGAAAATTCTATCACTGCAACAATTGATTTATTTTAGCTACTTATTTCCCAATAAGTTATTTATGAAAATCCTTCAGTAATCATTAAAATAAATTCTGCTGCGGTTATCACACCATAATATAGAAACAAACACATGCACAAGAATCAACACATCAACATAGATATTTTGGACAACAGTCCCTAGAAAAATCCCGTGTGGGAAACCGGTGCAGCAAGGGAGGATTTTATTATTTAGCAATTCTTCAGTACAACTGGGTGCCAAACTGGCTTACCCAAAAGAGAGAAAATTCTCCAACACTTCTCCCAGTCCCAGCGTCAAGCTAGCTGACCTCTGCGTAGCTCCCAGACCCTCTGTGTCCGCTCCTGCCTCTCTACGTCAGCATTGGGCCTCTCTGCGTCACCCACACAGGCCCTCCAATGACTGCCTCTGCGTCTGCTTGAGAGATTTTGTGTCTGCTTGAGAGACTCTGTGTCTGCCTCTCCAACCTCTGCGCTGGTCCTCTAGTGTTGTTCCCGACTCTCTGTTACGTACTCACTGCCTCCTGCTGCTCTCCAGACCACTGGTTCGGATTTCTCAGCTAACCCCACTCCAGAAATCGAACTGACTGGTCTCCCTCAGTGTGTTCTTCAACTAACCCTCAAACCTCTTCTTATACTTTTCTCGTTGGTCCATCAACAACCGAAATTAAATCTATAATCAATGGGTAAGATTAGATTTGGCTTGATCCATGACTTTTGAAACCTTCTAACCTAGTTTTATATTAGTACCCATTAATATTTTATTTTTCCTAAGTTTAGACTTAGGAATTCCATTAAAATATTAATTATTTTAATATCTCCCAAATTGAGTTCAATTTGTCCAAACCATTTCTGGGTCTTGGAGATCTCATGTGCTTTAGCCACTCTTCCAATTTTCATGGCTAGAGCACATCCGATGCCACCCTAAATCAACACTTCTTCCTTCTTTTGCCTCTCCGGTGGCCTCTCTCTGGCTCGAACTAACGACGTAGGCCCTCTGCATCAACCGTTCTCTGCTTCTTTCTGCCTAGGAACAACTTCTGTCACTCGGGACAGTGGTTTCTGCTACAAATTCTCTGATTCAGCTGGCGCCTTTAGTTCTCCTGTGATCTGCAACGCTCTGATACCATGTTGAATTTTCTAAGTATTACTCGTTAAAAATTTTATCTGTGTTCTCTGGTTTATTTCGCCTACTTGTTTAATTACGAACAAGTTATTTAACCATATAAACACTGAAATAAACACAATACAGTCTCAACCATCTACTGATCAACGACTGAAAGAAATAGACAAACACACAAGTGATACCGTTATTTTGGGACAATCGTCCCCAGAAAAACCCAATTTGGGAAAACCAGTGCAGCTGTTCTGAGGGTTTTATTATTATGCAACTTTTCCGATTACAACTGGGTGCCAAACTGTCTCACCCGACAGAGATAAAAAATCTGGCAATAATACCTCTCTTTGGAAGCAGATATTCTGAAAGTCTGCCCCACGAAACCCTCTCCAGCACAATCTGAAGCACTATGTCAGCCCTCCTGGCCTCTGTGTTAGCCTGAAACCTTCTGCGTCATCCCTCTAAGGCTCTGCATAGCCTCTTTGGCCCTCTGCGTCACTTCTGCATCCTCTGCGTGGATGACGCAGGCCCTTCAAGCCTCTACGCAGTCACTGTTGGCCTTTGCATGGCTCCCTCTGGCTCTGTGTCTGCCTCTCTGCCTCTGCGCTAGTCTTTCGACACTCTCTGCCTCTCTGCCTCGTAATCACTGCCCCTCGCTGCAACTCTGATCATTGGTTCGATTTCTCTTAGCAAACCCCTCTCTAGAAAATCGAACGGACTGATCACTCTATTGTATCTTCAATTGACCCTTACGCCTCCTCTTATACTTTTTTTGTTGAGTCTTGAACGACTGAGATTACATCTCTAATCAATGACTAAGATTAGATTTGGCTTGATCCATGTCATTTAGTACCTTCTAACCCATTTTTATATTAATACCCATTAATATTTTTATTTTCCTAAGTTTAGACTTAGGGACCCATTAAAAATATTAACTATTTTAATATCTCCTTCACCAGGTAGAATTTCCCCAAACCATTTCTGGGTCTTGGAGACCTCATGTGTTTTAGCCTCTCCACCAACTTTCATGGCTAGAGCACATCCAATGCTACCCCAAATCAACAAGACACATCAACAGAGAGAAAAAGTTAGTGATCCAGAAGCCTTGATGCAGAGGCTGACGTAGGGCCACGCAAAAGCAGCGCAGAAGGAGAGAGAGAAAGTTGAAAGTTAGAGCAGAGGGTTAGTTTCAGCAGCCAGAAGTTGGGCTGTGAGACAGGGAGGCTGAGAGCAGTGACTCTGGGCTACTGATCAATTCCTCAGATGGGTGATGCAATGCCTGAAAGGGTTGATGCTAGGTCATCGTAGAGGTGGGGCAGAGATAGCGCGGTGCCTGCCAGGGGCACTTCATCCAGCAGCCGCAACAGCTGAGACTTTTTCTCAGTGATTGTGTGAGGTAAACTCACAAAGCTTCTGCCATTATTTCTCTTTGTAACTGAATAACCCTGTGAGGTATTCAGTGATGTATTCAGATTTTGCTATTGCTTAATAATAATAAACCCTCAGAGTTGTTGCATCAGTTTTCCTATTGATTTCGGGTGGCATCGGATATGCTCTAGCCATGAAAATTGTTGGAGAGGCTAAAGCATATGGATCTCCAATACCCAGAAATGGTTTGGGCAGAATCTAACTAGTTTGGGAGATATTAAAATAATTAATATTTTTAATGGAGTCCCTAAGTCTAAACTTGGGGAAAATAAAATATTAATGTGAATTAATATAAAACTGGGTTAGAATGGTCCAAAAGTCATGGATCAAGCCAGATCTAATCTTAGCCGTTGATTAGGGACTTAATCTCGGCCGTTGAATTGTCAACGAGAAAAGTATAAGAGGAGGCTTGAGGATCACCTAGAGAACACACCGAGTTGATCAAGAATTCGATTTTCTAGGGCAGGGCTTGTTGCGAAAATCAAAGGAGTAATCAGAGTTGTAGCTGAGGGGCAGTGAATATAGAAGCAGAGAGGCAGAGAGTGTACTGGAAGCATCAGCGCAAAACTCGGGAGAGGGACGCAAAGCTAGCTAGAGGCCACACAGGTAGCCAAAGTCCACGCAGAGGCAACCAGGAGTTGCGTAGTGCAAAAGAAAGCTAGCGTGGGTGACGCAGAGGTTGACGCAGTCCCTAGAGGCTGACACTGGGAGATTTCGTGGGGCAGATTTGAGCTGAGAGCTGTGGGATTGTTCATCTGGGGTTTTTAGTTGGAAAATCTGTCTCTGACTGAGAGGTGCTACTGCTGAGGGCATTCTTTGTTGGGTGAGCCGTTTCTGGCACCCAGATTCTGTTCTGAAATTGCTTAATAATAAAACCCTTAGATAGTTGCACCGGTTTTCTCGCATTGGGTTTTTCCGGGGACATTAGTCCAAAAATAACGATGTCACTTGTGTGCTTGTTTTTTCCTTAAGTTGATGATCTATATGTGTTGAGACTGTACTTGTATTTATTTTTCAGTATTTACGTGGTAAATAACTTGTTAATTAATAGAAGAAGTAGGAAAAAATAAATCAGAAAGTACAGGAAGAATTTCTAACGAGTTAGACTTAGAAATTCCAACATGGTATCAAAGCATGGTTGTAGATCACAGGAGAATTGTGGGCATGAAATGAGTAGAGCAGCAACATAAACAACTGTCTCAAGTGACAGAAGCTGTCCCTAGCAGAAAAGCAGCAAGGAAAGGGTGACGTAGTGCCTGCTTCATCAAGTTTGAGTCGGGAGAAGGATCAGCACAGTGGCAAAAGGGAACATACTTGACCTACGCAGTTCCCAATCATCTTTCTCAGTTAGAAAGGATTGACGCCCGTGGCCAGGAGATGTAGATTTTGCTTGTGTTGGGATTGCGCAAAGCCTAGAATCTCTAATCTTCAGGTCGCTGGGGCTTAGGAGGCTGTGGGTAAGTTGCAAAGTGAAGCTGGTGGGGTCATGTGGTCAAAACAATACCTAACAGGGCAAGACCAAGGAGGAGGGAGTTGTTGTCGAGGATTTCTAGCCAAGAAATACGGTTCAGTGTTGCGGCTGCAGTAATGATCAGAGTGGGGGCATCTCGACAGTGGCAGAGGGGTTTCCAGGAGGGAAGTAGACAGACTCGAAAGAGTCGAAAGAGGAGCAACGAAATGGCAGTGAAGGGGGTAAGAGATCAGGACAGACTAGACGGAGCCTCGAACTTCGTAGTCTGGAAGGCCAGGATCTTGTCCGTTCTAGACAGGAATCGTCTCAAGCACTTCGCCTTGAAAATGATAGCTATCCCAGCTGACCTCGCTGAGAATGACAAGTACGAGGAGGCAATGGCGAGGGCCAAGAGCATCATCCTTTGACGGGGTCAAGGACCATGTAGCACCATATATTGCCGAAAAGGACACGGCAAATGTGATGTGGGAGGCCCTGACAAAATTGTATCAGCATACTTCCGTGCAGAGGGAAATTCTACTAGAAAATCAGCGGCAGTCATACCAGATGCAGAAGGGAGAATAGATCGATACCTTCCTCGGTCGATTGAAGGAGATTCGGGATCAGCTAATTTCCATAGCGGCCATGCTGGATGAGGTGATGTTTGTGAGAACCGCATTGAACGAAGTCTCAAAGGATTGGCAGGTATTTGTCCAAAGGATACTGGGAAGATTGACCCTTCTAGATTGGGAGGAACTGTGGGTGGTTCTTCGTCAAGAAGAGATCAGAAGGCTAACCAAGGCGGGAAGCAGCGGCAAGGGGGTCAGAATCAAGAAGGAGGAAGAGGAGGATGTTGCCCTAGCATCGAAGGGAAAGCAAGAGAAACGAAAGAAGAAGGACCTCTCCAAGGTCAAATGCTTCCACTGTGGGGAACTAGGTCACTATGCGAGCCAGTGTCTGAGGAAGAAGAGCAAGGGAGAGGCTTCATAGACCAACGCTGCGCCAACAAGGGCGGAGAAAGAAGTGGAAACAGATGATGACTGTGCCATGAGTGCTCATACGCTACTTGAGAGGAAGTGGGGAGACATCGGGTTGTAGTCAGACAAACTATATGCGACGAGGGGCAGGATTGTCGTGGTACCCAACCTCTTGGATTATACCTTGCTACGAGAGCCCCGAAAAGGAGTAGCAGGACTGGTAGATGTCAGTAGAGACGGATGCGAATGGAGCGACAGAGGGAGCTACAGTGCAGGAGTCCCACGACAACATCAGGCAGCAGTGCGAGATTCATGGAGTTGTTGCAGCAGCGCAGATGTCAGAGAGGGAGCACTTGTTAGCGACAAAGGGAGTTTCAGCTTCGTGGGTGTCTCTAGCCTGACAGAGATGTCAGAGTTGGGAGATCAGTTACTTACTTCTCAGTAACTAAGTTGCAGTGCAACAGTTAGCAGTGACAGTGCTATGGGCAGCACAATGCAACATGATGAGAGGGGTTGCCGTACGGATGCAGCAGTGGCAGTGGCAGGGCCATGGGTAGCAATACATGATGTAGTAGTGCAGAGCATGTTGGGTAGCAGGCCTAGCATCAACACAAGGACCGATGTTGGATGATCAGGGTGATGCTCAGTGAGGAGTATTACTAGAGCACAGTCCTCGCTAAGAGGGAGTGTTGATTTGGGTAGCACTGGATGTGCTCTAGCCATGAAACTTGGTGGAGAGGCTAAAGCACATGAAATCTCCAATACCCAGAAATGGTTTGGGTAGAATCTAACCAGTTTGGAAGATATTAAGATAATTAATATTTTTAATGGAGTCCCTAAGTCTAAACTTAGGGAAAATAAGATATTAATGTGAATTAATATAAAACTGAGTTAGAATGGTCCAAAAGTCATCGATCAAGCCAGATCTAACCTTAGTTGTTGATTAGGGACTTAATCTCGACCGTTGAATTGTCAACGAGAAAAGTATAAGACGAGGCTTGAGGGTCACTTGGAGAACACACTGAGTTGATCAAGAATTCGATTTTCTGGGGCAGGGCTTGCCAAAGAAATTGAAGGAGTGATCAAAGTTGCAGCTAAGGGGCAGTGAATACAAAAGAAGAGAGGTAGAGAGTGTACCGGGAGTATCAATGTAGAAGTCGGGAGAGAGGGACGCAGAGCCAGCTAGAGGCCACGTAGAGGCAGCTAGGAGTTGCGCAGAGCTAGAGAGAGCCAGCGTGGGTGACACAGAGGTTGACGCAGTCCCTAGAGGCTGACGTTGGGAGATTTCGTGGAGCATATTGGAGCTGAGAGCTGTGGGATTGTTCATCCGGGGTTTTTAGCCAGAATATCTGTCTCCGACTGAGAGGTACTATTACTTAGGGCATTCTCTGTTGGGTGAGCCATTTCTGGCACCCAGATTGTATTCTTAAACTGCTTAATAATAAAACCCTCAGATAGCTGCACCGGTTTTCCTGCATTGGGTTTCTCCGGGGACATTAGTCTAAAAATAACAATGTCACTTGTGTGCTTGTTTTTTCTTGCAGTTGATGATCTGTATGTGTTGAGACTATACTTGTATTTATTTTCAGTATTTATGTGGTAAATAACTTGTTAATTAATAGAAAAAGTAGGAAGAAATAAATTAGAAGGTACAGGAAGAATTTCTAACGGGTTAGACTTAGAAATTCCAACATTTCCCGCATTGGGTTTTTTCGGGGACTATTGTCCAAAAATAACTGTCCTATGTGTTTCTATTTTCCTTGTTCAGTTATTATGTTTCAGAATCATATGTAATTGGTGTAGGTTGCTTCAATAATTTACTTCGATGTTTCAAGAAATCTTAAATAAGCTTGTAATGTAATTTACAATCTAGGTGAAGTAGATTCAGTTGGTTGTAGTAGGATTCCTGAGATTGTTAGATCTAAGAATTTTCACATGGTATCAGAGTTGTTGATGTGAAATAGGAAGAGCAGATCTAGCACTGAAAAAAGGACCAACTTGCTGTGGCAAGCAACAGTTTGAGATTGTTAGATCTAGGAATTTTCACATGGTATTAGAGTTGTTGATGTGAAACAGGAAGAGCAGATGTAGCACCGAAGAAAGGACCAACTTGTTGTGGCAAGCAAAAATTCGATTCCCCTAAGGGATTGTGCAGTTTTGGCCTGGAGGGTTGTATTTTCGTGGGTGTCTCTCTCTAAGTGAGCTAACAGAGGTAAGATTTCTGGATTGAAAATTTATTGAGGTAGAGGGAGCTACGCAGAGCCACACAAAGCTAGATGGACGCAATTATCTCAAGTAGTGTGCTGGGCAGAAAAGCTGTCAGAAGGAGGAAACGAATCACATAGTGAGGGAATGCTTACCGACTCCATTTGGGAGTGCGTAAGCCAACCTAGGAGCTACGTAGTAGGGAGAAAGAGGGAGTTGTTCGATATTTTTAGGAGGATATGGCAACCAATGGCTTGAGGGATCAGGATAGATTGGACAGGGCTTCCAACTATGCCATTTGGAAGGCTAGAATGACTTTCCTTCTAGATGAGCATGCCCTCAAGACGTATGTTGATAATGTGGTAGGTGTCCCTGCAGATGCAAATCCGCTGAAGAGGTACAGAGCTAAGATGGCTAAGGCGAAGAGGATAATCTTGGATGGAGTCAAGGATCTCGTGGTGTGCCACGTTGCTAGCAAAGGGACTGCTAAGGAGATGTGGGATGCCTTGGCCACATTGTATCAGGGATCTTCTGAGTAGCAGAAGATGTACTTAAAGCAAAATTTGAGATCTTGTCAGATGCAGAAGGGAGAACGTGTGGATCCATTCCTCACGAAACTGAAGGAGACCCGTTATGAGCTGTCAGTTATGGGGCATACACCTCAGGATTCGGAGTTAGTAAGACTGGCTCTAAATTCCATCTCGGATGAATGGAAAATCTATCCAGAGTATCTTGGGTAGAGTAGCATTGCCAAATTAGGACGAGATGTGAGCAACTCTGAAACAAGAAGAGCTGAGGAGAGACCTGCTCATGGTCAAACTTGACGGGAGCAACAACAGCAGTGCGTTGAAGCCCAAAGTAGAGGAGGAGGATAATGTAGCCCTTGCAGCGAAGGGACAACAGGGGCAACAAAGACAAAAGAAGGACGTTTCCAAGGTGAAGTGCTTTAGATCTCGCAAGATGAGCCACTATGCATCCCAGTGTCCTTTGAAGAAAAAGGACAAGGATGAGAAGCATGATCCTAAGGTTACAACCACTAAGATTGAACAAGAGGAGGAGTTCGCCATGACAGCCAAGATACCTCTAGGAGGGAGGTGGGATGATATAGAATTGTAGTTTGATAGAGCTACAGATGGGTAGGATCCTTGAGGAACCTGCCTCTTGGATCATCAACTTGCTACGGGAGCCCATGATCATTAGTAGCGGGATGGTGGAGTTTTCAGTTGGTGCCATGGAGTGTTGATTCGACAGATGTAGTAGTTAGTAGCGCCAAACGTGAGCAGTGCAGAGCAAAGGGGCAACAGTGTGGGGACTGGGAGGCACAACGTAGAGTTTCAACAACGCAGTGGCTTCAGAGGACAGCGTAGGACTAGCAACAGTCAGGATTTCAACACCAAGGTGTATCCACTGGATACTTGTCCAGTTTTGGGTGTTTTCAGTTGCTTCTCTTAGCGATTGAGTAGTAGTACAGATGCAGTGTTAGCAGTGGCAGTGCTAGCAGCATAGCAGATGCAACATTTGAGAGGGAGTTGTAGTACAGATGTAGTACTAGCAGTGGCAGTGTCAAAGGCAACAATACAGTTGCGGCGGAAACGCAGTAGTTGGTTGACAGTACGTTAGACATCAACAACGTAGAGGACGATGTTGTAGAGTCAGCGCAGTATGCAATAGCAGTGTATTGCTAGAGCACAATCCTTGCTAAGAGGAAATGTTGATTTGGAGTAGCATTAGATGTGTTCTAAGCCTCAAATTTTGTAGGGAGGCTTGGGCACATGCATTCCAAAGAACCTGAGAGATCTCCTGCAAACACTAGATCAACCATCAAACCAAGTAGAGAAATAGAACAACAAATTTGAAGAAATAGAAATACGTGCTACTTCGATCAAAATTAAAATATGATCAAATATTTTTCGACGACCGAGATTATTTTGATAGGGATCAAGCCAACTAGCTGTTATTTTCCACTTGGAGGATTTATCTATAAATTAGAAGTCATTTGCTTCTCAAGAGACAAAAATTTGTAAAGAAGCTCCGAGTCAGGCTTTGCTGGTTGTAATACTTTTTGATCAATAAAGCAAAAGACTTTGGGTTTTTTCATGGTGGTGTTCCTCTTCTACTTCTTGTGGTAAATTTTGGATCATGTTCTTAATGCTCTATTGAATAATATTTTATAAGTTATTATTTCTTTATCCAGTTGATTGGATTAACTATTTGCACAGGTATCTTGCATTAGTTACTGGGTTTAGAGAAACATTCTAACTTGATTGATCTAGCAGGTATCTCTAGATCTTGAGGGTTATGGTGTTTATCTAGCCCCTATTGATCTAATAACTTGATCTTAAGTGTGTAGAGACTTCAGGTATTCAAATCTTGGGCGTGAGGGGAAGTCTTCGGTTGGACCAGCCAACTCCCAAGACAAGAAAGCTTAAGAGCCCACTTTGTTAAATTTCAAGGCTTATCTAATGATTGGTTTTGTAGAGATCTTTGGCATTGCTCTCCCATTTAAATTATTTTGCTCATCTATTTTTATCTAGTGTGCATTTAATGAATAGATCTTCTTATAAGAGGCATAAATCATTGTGTATATTTTGTAAATAATTTGAACTTCTAACCCTTCTGTAGATCTGACTTCTTTTGTACATATCTTGTATAAATCTGACATGCGTTGTCTAGATCTAGGATTTCGTTGCTAAGATCTTGTACATAAGGTAACTTTGCATGTGAAAAGCCCATAGATCTGAAGAAAGGACAAGCTATTCTGAAAATTTGAAGTTCCTCAATCTGTCAGCTAGGGCTTTGAGGGTATTTTACAATATTTTGATCAGTGTTTCACCTAGGAAAGGGGCCGCAATGGGTTTTGGCATGCCTATGCCTTCCTTGAGCCTAGATCGACCACAGCCATATGCCACAATCTGATCACTCAGCCCTGGAAGAGAAACACTGGCTTGAAGAGGTAATTTTTTTAAAGTTTTGGTATTTTTGGCCTAATCCTTTTGGGGTTTTGCAGAGATCTGAAATTTTGAGGCCTGGTCTTGAGCAATCTACCTTTTCAACAGTCTGATCCTGCTCCTCCAGTAACTCGCTGCCCTTTTCTCCTTAGCGTGGGGCCTAAGAGCCTCCATTTCCCCTGCCGCTGGACCCTTTAGCCTCTTGGGCTAATCTACCTTTTCCACAGTCTGATCCTGCTCCTCCAGTAACTCGCTGCCTTAATTCTCCTTAGCGTGGGGCCTAAGAGCCTCCATTTCCCCTGACGCTGGACCCTCTAGCCTTTCTTCCTCAGGCTGTGGCCTTGCAGGCCTTAAAACCCTCACGGCTGCCTTTATTCTTCGTCCTCTGACCCTCCTTTTCCCTCTGTGGCATGTCTCAGTACCTTGAGGGCCTTCTCACCCTTTTTGCTCTCCTTCCAATACATTTATCCTCCATCATTTCCCTTTTTTGCCTTCGCTGCTAGCCTTCTAACCCTCATTTCAGGCCTACCCTAGGCTGATAGAGATTTCTAGGTGCTACAAGTTCTTTTGCAAGGTTTGTGAAGGCATCAATTCATTGGCATACAAGGCCAGGCGTTAAGTCATCAGCAGAGCTAGAAGCCTGTGGGGTTTGCTTCTTACCTTTTCTCATTTTACTGAATCATTAATCAATTCTACAGGCACTTAATTAATAAGATTCTAGATAAAGCTAAATGACTATCATCATTCTGCACTATGATAGCACTGTTAGTATCTTATGATAGTGGCTATTTATTGTTGTGTGAGTCATTATACTTCACAAGTGCGTTGTGGTTTTCTACAAGCAAACTGTGTCTCCTTTTTTAAGGTCCATACCAACTTAGTTGCTAGCTGTTGTAAATTTTGATCATTAATACTGTGGGCTTCATGCTGCTATCTCAAGCTTGGTTTATACTTGTACCTCTTCCTCTTTAGAGAAGCTAAATGACAATCATTTGTTGGGTTTGAGCATGTTGGCGCTTCTGCAAAATTGAACTGAAGTTCTAATTGAGGGTTCATTAAACCTAATCACGCAGCTCTCAAATAATTATGGTCTTTGAGAAAATCTGATTGTAAATTTGGAAGGTTTCACATTGACAAGCTCATTTCACTAACTCATAAATATATCATTGCAAGAAATGGGTTTCCATTTGAGTCATATATGATTTATTTTATGAAAATTTCTGACCTCTGAAATCTGAACATAGCAGTGACATAATTGTCTCTTCATAGTTTACATGTTGCATTTCAAGTTGTTGAATTTTGTAGTTTGGGAGGTACTCCAAGCCCCAGGGGTTCAGGGGTTGGAGGACAAAGTGCCACAAGGGCAGCTTGTGGGCTTGGAACCCAAGAAAGGTGTTTTTGCACCAATCATGTTTTTGGGGCAGAACCATGATGGTTACACAGCATGTGATGGATGAGGATTATAGTGTTTGGAAAGACAATTCCAACGCATGAAAAATCGTCCAAATCCAATCGTCGGAGAGATATTAATTTTTGAAGATGACATATGAATTATGAATTTCTTCATGTAGGCCGACATGAGTTTATCAAACAGGGCAATGTGAGAAATTTAAAAGACATGTCAGTTCAATATGATTTTGTGGAGGCTCCTTTTATTATAAAAGGAAGTCGAATGGGAGGCTATTTTTGAATCCATTTTGGTGCAATACGCTCCAAGATAAGCTCTGAAATTTCGGTGGAGAAAAGAACCCTAAAGAACAGCATGGAGAAGCCGTGGAACAGTGTGAGGATTTCAGGATTGCTGTAGGTGACAGCGTTGGAATCTAGGGCTGTTTGGGTGTTGTTCTTGGGCTGGGTTTACAGGACAGAAGTGGAGCTAAACTGCAGTTAAAAGGAGACCTAATGACTGCGTGAAAGAGGCCTGAAAGAGAAGTGTGGATTCTCAGTTTGTTGTAGGTGACAGCATGGAGGAGAAGGTCTGTTTTAAGGTGTGAATATGGTTGTCTTAAGTGCGGATTAGGGTCAGCATGAAGGGCTGTCTAGGCCGAGGAGAATAGAGGAATAACATTGCTGTTTGATGGTGTTGTTTGGGTCAGTTGTGGAGACAAAAGCTACAAGAAGTTGCTGAGCTAGGCCGCAGGCCATAGCCAGCAACTTGAGGCTTTTCTAGGTGCTGTTTTGAGGGTTATACAGCCAGCAAGGAGCAGCATGGTGGTGGAAGGGTTTCACCAAGGAGAACCGCAGTCCAAAAGGTGCTTGGAGGCTGACTATGTAAAGGGTCAAGGGCTGAAGGTTGTGCCCTAACCAGAGTTGCAGGTATTGCAGACAAGTGTGAAGCAACAGCAGCGTTGGAGGAGTGTTGGGTCAAGGTATTTGACCAGTTTGGTGATGTGACTGTGGAAGCCAAGTATTGGAGTGGACAAGGGTGTTTGGGAGACTTCAATAAGGAGCAGATTCTGCAGTGGAGGATTGGGTGTCATAGAGCTGTTGGAGGGCAGCGACTTGACCACTCAAAGGAGCTGTTGACAAGCTATCTCTTGATTTGGGGTAGCATCGGATGTGCTCTAGCCACGAAATTTGGTGGAAAGGTTGAAGCACATGAGATCTCCAATACCCAGAAAGGGTTTGGGCAGATTCTAAACAGATCAAGAGATATTAAAATAGTTAATATTTTTAATGGAGTTCCTAAGTCGAAACTTAGGGAAAATAAAATATTAATGTGTATTAATATGAATCTGTGTTAGAGTGGTCCAAAAGACATGGATCAAGCCAGATCTAATCTTAACCGTTGATTAGGGACTTAATCTCGGGCGTTGAGATGTCAACAGGAAAAGTATAAGAGGAGGCTTGAGGGTCACTTGGAGAATACACCAGAGTGATCAGTCATTCTATTCTCTAGAGCAGGGTTTGCTAAGAGAGATAAAATTAGTGACTGGGAGTTGCAACTGAGGGGCATTGAGTACAAATAAACAGAGAGGCGGCCTGAGAGAGAGACATAGGAGCAGCCAGTGCTCATGCAGGGCCACGCAGAGGCAGCTAAGTGTTGCGTAGAGCATCAAAGGGGCCAACGTAGCTGTTGTAGAGGCTCAGAGAGCTGATGCAGGCCAAGATAGGCTGACGTAGTGCCAATGTTGGGCTAGGAGAGGCTAACGCAGTCCAGATTGGACAGACGTTGGGGTTTCTGCGGCAGATTGGTGCTGAGTAGCTGGCAGAAGGATTATCCGGCGTTTCATCCAGTAGATTTGTCAGAAACCGAGAGGTATTACTGCTAAGGAAATTCTCTGTTGGGTAGGTCAGTTTCGACACCCAAATTGTACTCTGGTATTATTCTCTGAAGAAAACCCTCAGATAGCTGCATCGGTTTTCCCACATTGGGTTTTTCCGTGGACATTAGTCCAAAAATAATGGTGTCTTGTGGTGTGTTTGTTCTTGTTTCTTTTAGTTGCTGATATGTAATATGTTGAGCATGAACTAGTGTTTATTTTCAGTATTTACATTGTAAATAACTTGTTAAGGAAGATAACAAGTAGGTAGGAATAAATCAGATAAAGTGCATGGACAATTTTAACTAAGTAAACTTAGAAACTTCAACATGGTATTAGAGCATGATTACAGATCACAGGAGGACTAAAAGACATCAGCTGAGCAGAGCAATAGCGACAGAAAACAGTTGTCCCGAGGTGACAGATTCTAGCAACGCAGAAGCCAAGGAGTGTGACGCAGAGCTAGCCACGGCCATGCAGAGGATGTCAGGAACTGTGCAGAGCCTCAGAAAGGCTAGCGTTGTGATGCAGAGGGCCAGCTGGTTGACACAGACCCATCTGGGGTGACGCAGAGCCAGCGTGAGTTAGAGAGGGGTTGACACAATTCACAGACAGGCAGTTGCTGGGGTTAGAAGGCTGCAGGAATCAGTGTTGCACGAAACATCCCCCCCCCCAAAGGATCCAAACCAGGATCCGCAACCTATATGGATCCGTGGGGGATCTACTGTTAGATACGCGTTTTGGAATTTTGGAACCACGAATCAGGCGAACGAAGACAGTTCCTGGAAATTCGGAACCGTGCCAGCCCGATCCGTGGTTTCGAATTTCCAAACCACGGATCCGATGACAAATCCTCCTCGGTTCGATGACGGATCGGGCATGGATCCCAAGCCGATTCGAAGGGAGACAAGGGTTCCACAGGGTTTCATAGGGTTCTAAATATTTTATTATGATTTTTCTTTGACATAAGTTGGGGTGGGGCTTCTCGAACGCTCCCAAGGTGCTCCCTTGATGCTTCTTAGATGCTCCCTCGTGGTAATGTTAAATTCTTAAAGTAAAAGTGACATTCTCCTTTATTTTTCATTTTCGTCCTTTTACTTAAATTTTTAACATTACCATGAAATGACTCAGGATGTTTGAGATTGGTTCCAGCCTCATTGGACTTCATATGGACAAAATAGAATTTCATATCCTATTCAAAATTCAGAGACTTAACAGTTTTCAGGAATTCATGACCAATGGGATTGTGGCATTTCATTAGATTATATCATGTATGAAGGCATGTGATTAGCATTTAATCAAGAGCACCAAGCCCTATATGTACCCTAGTGTTGGTGGTGTTAATTGATGAACTCCTTTGTCACGTCCTTAGCAAAAAATTACCCTTCAATCAAGTCAAAATCATCGATCAAGCATGCTAAGCTTTTTCTACCATATTTTAAGTCTTGGATTAGGTAGTTTGATCAAAATTGGGTAATGTTGACTAATATCCCTAGACAATCGAGGTAGAGGCAAAGGCTAGACTAGAGGAGAAGAATCTAGATTCTAGATGGTTGATGCTTGAGTAATTAATCATTAATGTACAATTGATGCTATATCTATCTCGATTTATGTAAAAATATGCATGCTTCCATATCTTCTACAACTAATTTGGTATTTTGGATTTTTTTTAGTATAAATGCAAAAAAAAAATAAATTATATATATGGTAGACGCTTCCGAGACACTTCGCTTCCTAAATTTTTGGGAAATGACACTTCCGCGTCCTCGCTTCCAAACAACGTCCCCACTTCATGTAACATTGGCAGGAATATTGCAGAGTGGAGCTGGTGAGGTACTGTAGTAAGAACAATACCTGACAGAGGAGGGCTAGAGGAGTTGTTACCGAGGGTTTCTCGCTGAGGAACCCAGATCAGAAGTGCAACTTCACAAGTCGATCATAGTAGGGGGCATCTCGACAAGCGGTAGAAGGATTTCCAGGAGGGAAATCAGGACTTAGAGGGAGTCCAGAAGAGAACTTCCAGACAGGAAGTAGAGACTCATAGGAGTCGGACAGAGAACTTCCAGGAGGGAAGTAGAGGAGCATCATGGCACTACACGGGGTAAGAGACTAGGATAGACTGGACGGAACATCGAACTTTGCAGTCTGAAAGGCCAGAATCTTATCAGTGCTTGATAGGAATTGTGTCAAGAACTTTGCCTTGAAGGTGATAGCTGTCCCAATTGAGCCCAATGATAATGACAAGTACGAAGAGGTGATGGCGAGGGCCAAGTGCATTATCCTTGATGGGTCAAGGATCATGTGGTACCACATATAGCCGAGAAGGAAACGACATTTGAGATGTGGGAGGCTCTCAAGAAGCTGTACCAGCATACTTCTGTGCAGAGAAGAATGTTGCTTGAGAACCAGATGAGGTCGTATCAGATGAAGAAGGGGCAATCGATTGACACCTTCCTCGGAGGACTGAATGAGATCCGAGACCAGTTGACTGGTATAGGAGTGACACCGAATCAAGAGCTTATGGTGAGGACAACCCTGAATGCTATCTCAGAAGATTAGGAAGTATTTGTCTAGAGTATCCTGGGCAGAGGGACTCTCCCACCTTGGGATGAGATGTGGGCAGCTCTTCGCTAAGAAGAGATCAAAAGGAAGTTGAAGATAGGTAGCAGCAGCAAAGGGATCAAGGTCAAGCAGGAGGAGGAGGATGTGGCCCTAGCATTTGAGGGAAAGTAGGAAAAGCAAAAGAAGAAAGATCTCTCCAAGATCAAGTTCTTCCACTGTGGGGAGTTGGGTCATTATGCGACCCAGTGTCCAAGGAAGAAGAGTAAGGGAGAGTCTTCTGAGACTAAGGCAGTGCCAGCACAGGCAGAGAAGGAAGTTTTGACAAATGATGATTGTGCCATGAGTACACACGCACCACTTGAGCGGAAGTGGGGACACATCGAGCTGTAGTCAGGAGGACTACAGACGATGAGGGGTAGGATCCTCGAGGTACCTAACCTCTTGGATTAGACCTTGCTACGGGAGCCCCAACGAGGAGTAGCAGGACTGGCTGAGTGGGTAGAGACGGATGCGAATGGAGCGGCAGAGAGAGCTACAGTGCAGGAGTCCCGAGACAGCGGAGAGCTAGTAGGTTGCAGTAGTGCGAGAGGCACAGAAGTGTTGCGCCAGTGCAGGAAGGCACAAAGAGATGTGTAACGGTGCGAGATGCAGTGAGTTGTTGCAGCAGCGCAGAGGTCAGAGACGGAGCACTTGTCAGCGGCAGAGGGAGCTTCAGCATCACTGGGTGTTTCTAGCCCAACAGGGAGGTCAGTTGGGAGATCAATTACTTACTTCTCAGTAACTGAGTTGCAGTGCAGCAATGGGTAGCACGATGCAGCATGATGAGAGGAGGTGCAGTGCGGATGCAGTGCTGGGAGAAAGGACCAGTAGTAGCACGGATGCAAAGGGAGTTGTCGTTCAAATGCAACAGTGGTAGTGGTAGAATCATGGGCAACAATACAGGATGCAACAGTGCAGAGGATGTTGGGCAGGAAGGCCTAGCACAGGTACCGATGCCGGATGATCAGAGTAATACTCAATGAGGAGTATTGGTAGAGCACAATCCTCGCTAAGAGGGAGTCTTGATTTGGGGTAGCGTGGATGTGCTCTAGTCACGAAATTTGGTGGACAGGTTGGGGCACATGAGATCTCCAATACCCAGAAAGAGTTTGGGCAGATTCTAAACAGATTAGGAGATATTAAAATAATTAATATTTTTAATGGAGTCCCTAAGTCTAAACTTAGGGAAAATAAAATATTAATGTATATTAATATGAATCTGTGTTAGAGTGGTCCAAAAGACATGGATCAAGCAGATCTAATCTTAGCCGTTGATTAGGGACTTAAACTCGGGCGTTGAGATGTCAACAGGAAAAGTATAAGAGGAGGTTTGAGGGTCACTTGGAGAACACACTAGAGTGATCATTCATTCTATTCTCTAGAGCGAGGTTTGCTAAGAGAGATAGAATTAGTGATCGGGAGCTGCAGTTGAGGGGCATTGAGTACAGAGAGGCAGAGATAGTGTTGGGATAGTAGCAGAGCAGCCAGAGAGAGAGACGCAGGAGCAGCCAATGCTCACGCAGGGCCACACAAAGGAAACTAAGTGTTTTGCAGAGCACCAAAGGGGCCAGTGTAGCTGACGCAGGGCCTCCTGGGGCTGACGCAGTCCAGATTGGACAGACGCTGGGGTTTCTGGGGCAAATTGGTGCTGAGTAGTTGCCGGAAGGATTACCCGGGGTTTCAGCCAATAGATTTGTCAGAAACCAAAAGGTATTACTGTTAAGGAAATTCTTTATTGGGTAGGCCAATTTCAGCACCCAGATTGTACTCTGATATTGCTTAATAAGAAAACCCTTAGATAGCTGCACCAGTTTTCCCACATTCGGTTTTTTCGGGGACATTAGTCCAAAAATAATGGTGTCATGTGGTGTGTTTGTTCTTGTTTCTTTTAGTTGCTGATCTGTAATATGTTGAGCATGCACTAGTGTTTATTTTTAGTATTTACATTGTAAATAACTTGTTAAGGAAGATAACAATTGGGTAGGAATAAATTAGATAAAGTGCATGGATGGTTTCTAACTAAGTAGACTTGGAAACTTCAACACTATCTTGAAGGACAAAGAGCAGCTGAAGGTTGGGTGAAGGACGGTGCCAAAGTGCAGCACTTTGGTGGAAAAAAGTTGTTGCTAGCCTGGCAGATTGGAGCTCGGTATTGGCCAACCCAGAGGAACAAATCGGATCAGCCCAAGTACACTGTGGCAAAGGGCGTGTAGCAGTGTTAGAGGGCAACCCTCCTAAAGTTGCGCAGAACGAGTGCGACGGATTGACAGGACAAGATATGACACGAAGTGATGCAACGAAGTTTGTCATTGTATCTTGTCACCATAGATTATTGTATTTATCAATTTGGATTAATATAACGAAGATTGGTGATTGTACATCATTGTACAATTTTGTGTAAAACTATGTATATTGTGCAAATGTGATTTACTGCTTTATATTTCCGTTGTGCAAAGTAGTTTATGTTTGAGATTCTTGGTTTGGTAGCGTTAATGATTTTAAGACTCTAACCTAGACCCAAGGTCGTGGAAATTCAACACAAGTTGCTTTTAAGGAATTGAACATTTTGGGCTTGTTTAAGGCATTTGGGTGTGGTGATAATTCACTGTTTCTCATTGTTCTCAAGAGATCTAGTTGGTGTCATAAGATTTAATCGTAGCTCACTAACATAAAAAGTTTACTCTTGTTCATATTGATAGTAATTGCTCTCTATGGAATTTTTTTTTGCTTATATTGTCTAGTGAGCCATTGTGAAAAGATTGTTAGCATTGACATTATTACACTTGGATCTGTTCTCTAAAAAATATTTTGCACTAGTCGATGCACTCTCCAAAAGCACTTAACTTTAAATCTTAGGAGTACCTTTTTGAGCATTTTATATTACTTGTCTTTCGAAATCTAATGGTCTTCATCATTCTAATTGGTATCAGAGCCTTGGGATAACCATCATTCTTGTTTCGTTTCTATATCTCTTGTTGAATAGTATCTTCACATTGGCACTTTGAGATCTTCAGGTTTTAAAGTTTCTTATTTCAGCTGGAGCATATTTTAAGTTAAATGGTCATTAGCATTTCCTAATCTATCTAAAGAACGTTGGTTTTATTGTCTAATGATCATTGGCTAATTGTCGTGTAGTTTATTGGTTGAGCATCTTGTGGATTAATTAACATCGGCACTTTATAATTGGCATATTCTTGGTTGTAAGATTGCATATAATTTATTGATAAGTACTCTTGTCATAATTTAAAGTACTTAAACATTAAGCCAATCTTAAACTAAGAAGTCACTCATATCCTTTGCATAAGCATTCTAGACCTAGTTGCATTAATAATTTACCTCCAAGCATAAGCTTGGTTGATAGACCTCTAGGGCCACCCTTCTCATTTAGGTTGGGGGCTTAGAAACTCTTTGGTGGTTAACACAGTGACCTTGCAGTCGTCAAAGCCACAATCTGTGCAGCGTCAGAGGCATTGGGTGGTAGGAGCCTAACAGAAGGTATCGTTAATCAAACCCTCGCTTGCTTCCTATTGGCCTCCTCCCACAACCTACCTTGGAGCCTAGCTTCAAAATAGTTAAGGGAAGGTCACACTTAGATTAGGCATTTAATTAAAAATAATCAAGATCTTTGCATCTCACCTAGGTCTTAGGATTTGCATTTCATTTAATTTAGTGAAGCTTCTGAGTCGCAGTTGTCCATCCACTTACTTGGTCTTAATTCAATAAGCAAGAGTGTTGACTCCGTAAGGCATTGGTGTCAAATATAAATTTAATTTAATCATTAAAATCTTGCTAAATTTACCCAGGTAGTTAGGCTATTCAACTATGTCTCCCAGACTTGTTGATTCCCAACTTGTCCTTCATCATCTCATTTCCACATGGTCTACGCCCCATAGCCTGTTGTTGGGAGACAACTAGAATGGAGAGGTTGGGGTTTAGGGTGACAGCCCCCGATCTGAGCCTTCATCAATAAATAAAGATGTATTGTAATATCCCCAATTTACTCAATACTTAAGAAATTGGGGATATTACAGTATATCTTTATTTATTGAATTCAACAATTTTTCCCAATTTTTTCCCAATCCGAGTAAAATCTCTTTGCTCTTTTTCCTTGCCGATTTTTTGCTGATTCTGAGTCCGGTAACCTTGATTTTAAGTGATCTCCTTCCTATTGGGACTCCTCCCATTAGTGAAAGTCCGTAAAAATCAAGGGGTTTTGGCTGAGGTGACATTGATCCTCTACCTCATTGTTAGCACTTTATCTAGCTTTTGTCTTAGAAGGGTTTCCCTCTCCAAGGCCTGCTAGTTTTTGTGGTAACAGGGCCATTATCTTAGGACGGGAGCCCACGTAAGTTTGGATTTTTAATGAAAAACTTGTTGGGCAGAAATCTGTTCGTGTCATTATGATTGATATCGTTATATTTGCTTCTGCTGAATTTTATTGTGTTAGGAACCTAGCTATGTATTCATTCAGTCGATCAGTTTTCTGCTAGAAATTAAATATCGGGTGTTAGGTTCCCAAGAAAACTAACAGTCAGGCCTGTTGAGTTTGACCTAGACTAACGAGTTTTAATCATAGTATCATTTAAGTTTGTCAAATTGGCAAGCTAAATTGACTTGTTGATCTTTCACCTATCTCGGGGAGTTTTGTTTCATTGTATTAGATGACTGTTGTTTATAAAGTTATTTTAACTTGTGATTTCAATTAAAAAAGGTTTTCCAGTGATACTTGCGGAGTATATTGGATCAAAATTTGTGGCTTGCCATTTATTTAGGAAGACAGTAATTGTTTGGAAAGAAAAGATACCAAAGTTCTCTCTGTGGACTAAAGAATATTGAAATAGCTGAGACCATATTTAGCTATTAATTGGAATTTTCTTGGGTAATTGCAAAATTTCTCTATTATTTCCTTTGGGGCATGTTTAAGATATTAATTGCAGTCTTTATTTCCCAACTGTGTCAAATAAATAACTTCAGCAAATAAGTAATTGTTTTTCAATAATCTAAGGCATTTCATTTCAAATTGAGAGATTTTTTTTCCATGAGTTATTAAAACCACCATATAGAAATTGAAGTTTGCAAATGATCATTTTTACTAATAACATGAACCACACTGGCTGGTTCGAAACGCGTCGATGAGATTATCTCTTATGTGATTTTTACGGAAAGATGCTGTTATTTTTATTATGGATCACAGAAGTCTAAATTCAAAAACTGTTAAGTTTGTTGGTCAATTTCATTATTAAATTTTGTTCTACTGTTATTTTCTTATTTGTAGTGGTGAATGATGGATATGTGCAGGAAAATCTACTATACTTAGGCTTTTGTATCGGTTTTATGATGCTCAATCAGGATCAGTAAGACTCAAAAACTCTTAGCTGTGCATTTTGTTTTGGCTTGTTAAGGGTTCAATTGTTAGTTTATATGATAGAAGAATTTTCTTGCGATCATAGCTTTCTTTCACTCAAGAGTAATAAGGCATTATGATATTCTCAAAACAATACAAAGGACATCTTTAGACATAGGGTGTTGATGATATCATATCGTTACTTTGTGAAACTATTTATGCTGTAGTTCTCCTTCTATGAAGGATTAATGAAATTGGTCCAATGGAATTCAAGATTCTTTGTAGATTGACCTAATCATTTTGTTATTCTGCTAACTGTTATTGTCTTTTCCATTTGCATTGTGCAATGGTGCTTCAACACAGTCAAATAATTATCAAATTATAATTTTAAAAAATCTATCTTATATTTGATTAAGCACTAAGAAAATTCCACATATAACCATTCATTAGCAAGCCAAGGCAATAACATGCTAGTCCTTCTACCCTACATACGTTGACTTTAAGAAAGATTTGAACATTAATTACACCATTACAGTTACTTATGTTTATTTATTGGCTTACATTTTTTCTTATTGCCTAAGATTGACTTGTGTCTAATAGCAGTTCATCAAGGCCTTATTTGTCCGTTGCAGTGTCTTTGATCTTTCAGCTTTCTTCCATAGGTGCACTTTTCATGGCCTTGATACCATGTCAAAGAATGACACACATAACGCATATGCATAATATACAAGAAGAAATAAGAGAGATGAATTATACTTGGATGATCCATTCCATATTATGATGCCTCAATCTATGATAGATGAGAGTGTGCCCCCTGGAACACTTTGCTTCTGAAGTGTGCTCCCCTCTAGGATTGTTTTTGGAGAATGCTCCCTCCCCACTCCCTATTCCCTCAAAACCCAAAAATAATGTTCCCTACCTATTAAGAGTGTTAAGTAAGCATTCCTAGGATGCTCCTAGGAGCTTTAAAAATGCTCTTTGAGTGCTGCCTCACGAGAGGGTAAAATTGACATCTCTTTTTGTTTGTGGGAACCAAGACAAGGTTCCAAAATCTTGGTTTAGGCATGGCTAGGCTTCCTCGGTGGATTATAACACTCACTACATTTTTTCTCATTCTATTTTTAATTTCACTTATTTCACTCATCGTTGGTTGGGTTTTGAGTGGGTTGTTGAGGAGCAAAATTGTGATAGCCTAGAGAGGAGATTGAAGGATTCCATTTGTGAGAGAATGGAAGGGAGATTGAAGGATGCCATATTTAAATTCAATCATCATTATAGAGTTGAAGAGGCAGATTCTAAAGTCCACTCTTGTTTTTTTTTCTTTTTTTCTTTCCATGTATTGTAAACTAGTATATTTACTATGTTGAATGCTTGAATGTTTTCTTCTCCTACTATTTTCCATTTCTCCTTCTCCATCTTTCTATTGCAGGAAGCAAGTTATCCTCAAGATTCATCAAGCATGATGGGTATGCCAATGTGGTTATCCTTTTAGTTCCATTTTTTATTGTGATAGGGGTGTTGGGACATCAAAATACCCAATGTTGATGAGGAATTACTAGAAAATTGAAATACGCAGCACATACCACGAAGAGGAGGAAGAAATGGAAGGGGATGAGGATAATGAGATTGATAGTGATGATGGATGGAAATCTAAGGAGCATTCAACACCCTTGTAAAAGTATTTGATAAAGCTTGGGAAGAAAAGGGGGTGGAGTCAAAAATTTATGTGGTCCCATTGTCATACAACTAAAATTGTTACATATAATCATGTGAGAACATATCTTTGTGGGACTATTCCATGGGATGAAGGTAGGAGTATAAGAGTCAAAACATATGAGCATGTGCTAGTCAAAGATATAAAAATATACAAAGGAATAGGAGGCTGCACAAAACAAATCCAAAACTCTAGGGTTGAATCTAAAAGTCAAGCATGTTCAGGTTTCTAGTAGCTTTAGAAGGTCTTTTGCATAGGCTTGGTGTCTTAGCAGGTGGAAGATGATTTATTGCCTCTTTAGGTGCTTGCTTGGTGGAGTAAGTGACTTCTGTCTTCTTTCCCAAGTCTAACTTAGGAAAATTACAATAATTAAAGTCAATTAATTATTGTCGACTATTAAGGAATTTTCTAAGGATAAATAATTTAATTATTTAAGTGATTTTGAAATGATCTCAACCAGATCTCTAAGATCTTCTAGAAGGGAGGTTAGCATTACGGATTTGGGCTCAATGATGATTATGAATGGAAGCCCAAGGAAGAGGTGAAGACACAAGAGAGGAGACACAACAAAAGTAAGCGATTTTCTCTAGTGTGAGTAGCTTAGTGAACTGAAGTGCAAAGGAGGAAGATTACATGAAGATTTGAGGGCGTGTACAAGAGGCTGAGTTGTTGGAGATTGCAGGGCTAAGTGGTTGAAGAGAGAAGGAGGTCTATTTGATTGAAGAATTTGATTTGTTGGAGAGTAGGGTCGATTCACTAGCAAATTGTTGGGTTGAATTTCTCCAAGACGAGCTCCTTCAAAGGTCGATTTCTAGGAGGTTGAATTCATCTAGTGGTGGGCGAGTTACAGGTTCCACTATATGTATTTTTCCTTCTAATACTTTGTGGGTTGAAAACCTTGATTTTCTAGATTAATTAATAACTAAGAATTGTTGTGGGTATTTATCTGTTTGAATGTGTGATTAATCGCTCCAAATTTTTATTTCCACTGCATATATTTCTAGAGGTTAAAATATCAGTGATTTCATTTTTCGATAATTCATAATTTATTTGGCTAATTAAATAAATTGGTGTGAATAAATAATTGCCACGAGAAAATAAATTTGGGCTGGTATTAAGAGATTTAACATGCTATCAAAACTTTTTAGATAGCTTTGAGAGATACATTTGAGATCACTAGGGTTTGCAACAACGAATTTCTTCTTTTTACAACAACAAAATTATTTTTAATTTTGCAACTGGGGTTTTTTGGCCAAGGTTGATTTATGAAGATGGAATTAATATGTAGTTTGCAATATGAAGACAGGTTGGATGGGGTCGCTAATTTCAGTGCCAGAGAGGAGTGGATCACTGTTATGAATTAAAATTTACATAACTAAAATAATAAATAAATGTATATGTATAATTAATTAACCAATCATTAAATAAATTTAATGAATTATTGAATACTTAGTAAATGAATCGACACCATTCCCAAGAGATGTGTCTTATGAGGTTCGTGGCCAGTCAACTCCTATTAAAGGAGCACTTCCACAACCATGTAAATCATCCATTGATATTAGTAATAAAACATTTAATATTTGCATAAGTCATATTATGTTTCAAGTTTACTGGCATCCAAGAACAAAGCCTACAGAAAACTTGTGCAGCAGTGGTATCAGAGTTGCCCCTGGCTAGCCAACACCACACCTCCCTAGTGGCCGCCGGCCCTGCGGGCCCTCGACTACCATCAAAACCCTTATTGTTCCTCCACACCACATCCTCGCTACATCCACCACTCCACACGTTGCGTCCTCCACATCCTCATTGTGTCCACACCACACCACGCTCCTCCACATCTTCGTTGCGTCCACACCACATCTGTGGTTATGTACGTTGCACGCTGTTTGGGTCAAAGGAATGACTGCGGTTCTGTATCTGCTATCGTGCGGAGTATTTACCGTCAAACAACCATACGTTGTAACGTTTAAGGATTAATCAATCATACGGTGGGTTGAATTTAGTTAAAGTCAACCATACGTTTAATCGTTCATACAGTGGTGGATTTAGTTATATAAGTTATATAATTTATAAATCTATAATATATATAAATTAAAATTATATAATATATATAATTTATAATTAAATAATTAATCAATTAAAGAAATGAATTATTTAATTAAAAAAAATTATCATTATTATTAAAAATTGGGTCCACTAGGAAGAAAAAGAACAAAATGGGTCATGATGATAATTCAAAAAAATTCAAGAAGAACTCAACAGGCTACGGAAACGCCTTGATGATGTCGAAAGGAAGCAAGATGATTTTGGGAAGACTCAAAATGACATGGCACAAAATATCCAAGCCATAAAAGACATAGTGAGCTAGTCTAATAAAGGAGCCAATCCACCCTCAGCCATGCAAAGTCACTGAACCTTGAAGGAGGAAATTCTCCAGATAATGAGTTCTGGATGCATGAAAAGTTGTGAGTTCCGCAAATACACTTTGAAGGAAGCCAATACCGTACCAAATCCTCTGAAAGGAACCATCTTAAAATAAAAAATGAATTACCTAAGTATGATGATAAGAACTATAAAGGTGTCGTCGTATGGGTAAATAAGATGGACGCCGTTTTTTAGCGAACCATCCACTCGGTGAACAAGAAAGGGTCATCACTGCATCCAACTACCTAGAAGCATAAGCGTATGATTAGCTTCTGTTGTGGCCATCTAAATGTACAGGTTGCTCGTTCAATTGGCAAAACTTTAAAAACGCTCTACTAAAAAGGTTTCATGATGAGGAGGAGGATGATGTCTACAAGAGATTCGTTCACCTGAAACAAAAAGGATTAGTGAGTGAATACACTCACGAATGGGAAGTATTAGTAGTAAGGCAGAGAGGGTTTTCAGATGAAGAGCTATTAAAAATGTATCGTTGTGGCCTTAAAGATTACATTCGCGAAGAATTAAAATTACATAAACCCAAAACCATTGAGGATGCCAGACACGCAGCTATAATTATCGAGTGAAAATATAAATTCCACAAGGCACCATATGCCAGTAATGAGAGAATTAACCGTTACTCCAAGGGGAAGTTAGGTAAACCATCATTAGAGAACACTAGCAAGTACGTTCCACCACCAATGCGAAATGAAGGAAAACAACAATCTAGTGTTGAAAGGAAAAGGGATGGAAAATGTTGGAAATGCGGAGACAAGTATTACGTAGGACACAAATGCGCAACGCAAAAATTGTACAACTGTGAAGCCGAACAAGAAGAAGAATCTTCAGAAGACAACTCTGATGAAGAGAACAATGAAGAAAATGCAAACCCTAGTCCAGAATCAGAAGAAGATATGCCACAAATTTCTTTGGCAACCATCACAGGGATAACTGAGCCATAGACACTAAAGCTTAAAGGTCACATCAAGAACCAAAACGTTATCGTTCTAATAGACTCGATGAGTATGCACAAGTTTGTAGATGTCAATGTTGCAAAAACACTGAACATTTTTGCTTACCCTGTAGCAGATTTAAAAGTTATGGTAGCCATATAACCATGATGTTTGAACTTTGAAGTTTTGAGTCTGCAAAAAAAATGGAGGAATGGGAATGGGAGATAGAGAAAAAAAAATATATTTATTTAGCAATGAACATAAAAAAAAAAATACTAGATTAGAGTGTAGATCCTATCTCTTTGGCCTTTAATCCCAAGCTCCAATATCCCCTTGCAAGCTCCTCAAGCTCCTCTCTCCAAGCTCCAAACTCTCTTTCTTCTCTTGCTCTCAATGGATGAAGTGAATAATGGGAGGGGAGAGGGTCTATTTATCTTTTTTCCCCAACCCTTTCCCTCCCTTTCCTCTCTCCTTTCTATCATTGACCGCCGCCCTCCCTCTCGATCGGGCGGCCCCTTTATTCAGCATCGTTGGACGAGAGCATTTCTTCAGAGGGGGAAGCGGTCGCTCCCGACTACTCCCTCCTCTGAAAAAACACTCCCGGAGCATATGGGAGTGGTCAAGGAGCGAACGCTCCTGACCGCTTCCCTAAATGCTCCCGAAAAACTAGGGAGAGTTTTTTTTTGTTGGGAACGATTTCGAGAGCGCGCTCTCGACAAGCTCCCAAATAGCTCACGCCCAGAGTGCGAATTGGGAGCGAGGACGTGAGGGGGGCACTCCCCCGCAACCCTAGCCTAGAGGAACTTTGGTAGCTTTTGATCATGGAGCATAGCTTGGGCAGCTTCCACAATGGACTTGTTCTTTCTCTCAACCACTCCATTTTGTTCGAGAGTGTAAGGCACAATGGTCTCCTTCTTGATTACTTCCTTCTTGCAAAAGTCTATGAATTCATTTGAGATGTATTCCCTGTCGTTGTTATACCTAAAGATTTTTATTTTCTTCCCTATATGATTTTTTGTCAAAGCCTTGAATATTTCAAATGCCTCATCCTTATGCTTCAAATAGTAGATCCATGTATTCCTTGAGAAATCATCAATGAAGGTGATGTAATAAAGATGACCCCCAAGTGAATGCACGGGCATTGGACCACATATATTAGAATGAATGAGATGAAGGATTTCTTTCGTCTTGTTTTTGCTAGAGGGGAATGGTCCCCATGTCTTCTTTCCACTTGCACACCTAGGGCATACTCCATCATGTTGAGCTTGAACATCAGGGATCCCAAAGACCAACTTCTTCAACTTAGGAAGTGCATCATAGTGTAGATGGGCTAGCCTTCGGTGCCACAACTCACTTTGAAGATTTGTATTATGGACCATGGCTAGAAGGGGTCTTCCGGTGACTCTATAGAGTCCTTCAAACCTAGTTCCCAATGTGAAGGCATTTCTCATGTAGGATTCAGCAGGCCAAGTAAGTACTTTTCCTTTAATAAATGCAACCCTCATTCCTTTATCCTCCAAGGCAGATATCGAAACCAAATTCTTCTTCAATCCCGGCACATATAATACATCATGAAGCAAAACAGATTCCCCAGAGTTCAAGTGAAATTTGACAGAACCAAAGCCCTTTACGGGATGAGTGGTATTGTCACCAAGGATAATGTTCAGATTTGTCTCCCTCTGCTAGATTAGAGAGAACCCCCTTGTATCCAGGAAAGTGATGAGAAGCCTCGTATCAACTAGCCAACTATCCCAAGAGTCTTCAGGAGATGAACTAGCTAATGTGGAAATAAGAATATATTCAACTTGTTTAGTAACATTGCCTTCATGCCTGGAATTTCTTGGCCTTTTCGGAGGATGATAGTTATCATCACGATCATCAGGGGAGCCTCTTCTTCTTTCATTCCTTCTTCTATCATTTCTTCTTTCATATGACCTATTGTTGTTGAAGCCATGATTATTGTTATAGGACCTTGAAGAATTCCTTCTTGGAGCATCTCTCTTTTCAGGACAATCTCGAGCATAGTAACCCTTGTGATGAAAATTGTAACACTCAACATCTCTATTTCGTCTTCTTGATTCCTTGGAATCTTGATTGGATTGAGGAGGATTTCTTGATTTGGATGGCTTTCCCTACCCTTTCTTTGCATGCTTCTTCTTTCCTTAAGCAACGTAGGCAGAGGGATCTCCTCCATTTGATCCTTGAATTCTTCCTCTTGATATCTTCCTTGATTCTTCTTGAGTGAGTTTTCCAACAAGCTCATCGAATGTTGGGATGTTGTTGTTGTTGCTTATAGTAGTAATGAAAGTTTCCCAAATGGAAGGGAGGCCTCTAAGAGTTACAATCACCAATTCTCTGTCAGGTGTGATTTCCCCAACTCTTAGCAATTGATCTCTAATACGAGATATCCTCATTATGTATGATTGCACGGATTCTCCTTTGTTCATCTTCATGTCTTTGAGTTGATCTTTCAAAGAGATGATTTCATTCAAATTGTTGACTTCATAGTTCATACATGCCAACAATTTTGTCATACATGTCCTTGGACCTTCTCAAATTTCCAACATAAGCAAGTAGATTATCTTGTAAACCATCAGCTATAATTTGCTTTGCCTTTAACTCACCTTTCTTATGCTTGTTTTTGACAGCAGCGGAAGCATTTTCTGGAGGCTCAAGTACTCTTCCTTGAATGAAGTCCAACACATCATTGTTGTCAGCTATGATCTCCAACCTGACTTTCCATGCAGCAAAGTTGGATGAATCACCCAGATTTTCATGCTCCATGAAGAAAGAGGAAGACATTTTTTTACCAAATAATTTTCCCTTTTTCAATCAGCTTCTTTAGAGATGAATGCCCTTTCTCTATGTCTCTTGGGCTTGTCTTCACCTCAGCTCTAGAACTATGTTAATTTTTCATCACTTGTTCTATGTTGCAACTATTACTTCAGCAATATTTAATAGCACTCAATTTCTCAATTTCACTTCTTTAATTTTCCAATGATAGTAGAGCAATAGTAGATAGAACAAATAAACAAATGAACATAGAAAGACAGCTAAGAGACAAGAGACACAAATTTGGTCAAAGACCAAGACAAAACCGACTGTGGGGAAAACCCTCGCAAATCTTCTTCTTATGAGATTGTCTTCAAATGTTCAGCAAAAAGAGTACATCATCCAAGAGTCAAAGTCAAACTTTGACTTAGCGAACATCCAATGTCAATATTCAATTTCACATTATTATCCAAAGCAAAGACAAAGTAAAGAGATGCAACCAGCAGTGGTCAAATTTGAACCTTTTGTAATCTGATTCAGTCAACAGTAGTCAACAACATTAGAGTCAACCCTAACCAGTTAATGGTCAAGGGTCTAAATTGTCGTCCAGCAGCTCGGTCAAAGGGCTTTCAATTCAGCATCCTTAGCAGGTCAAAAATATGTCAAAACAGTGCCAATCTGAACAGTCAAACTTGGTCAACGCAGAGGTGAATTCTGTGGTCAAATGTTTGAGATAAGTCTACAGTCAAAGTGCCGAGATTTCCTCGGGTTCTATGCCCTCCAATGCAGCCTCTTGAAACAGAAACAATCCCAAAGAAAACGCAGTCAAAGCATGTCAAATGTGCCCAAGTCAACGCAGGTCAATGCCCTGAAACAACCCTGCACTTCGGCCAAGTCAAAGTTGTCTTTTTTCCTTCACACGTGTGAGAGGAGTCCTTCCAATTCTGAGTTGTACGAACCAATAAAAAGAGGAGAGAGAGGGGATATTTTGAGTTGATTGATGCTCCAAATGAGGTGTGGTGTCTCTTGTATTTATACCAATCTGAGTGGGTGAAAAGAAAAGTCGAATGCGCATTTTGAACCTACATAAATGTGAGGCCGACCTTAACAATTTTACATGAGAGAGAATAAATTAAAATTCCAACTTCTGCTTGTCCAGAATGGGTGATCTTTAGGTCGATTTGTGTCCTCTCGAAGGGAGGAATTTAATGCAACAATTATCTTCATTAAATGAGCTGTCCAAAGTGGAATTAACCCTAGCTGCATAATTTAACAGCATGCTATAGCAACATTAAAGGAAATAAAAGAATGTTGAATGAATTAATTTCGAATGAGCAAACAACTCAATCATAATACAGAGATATTTACAATAATAGAAACATCAGGTTTCTATGTAGAATATAGAAACACTCAGTTTCATCAAAGAAACTGCTAAAAGAATATAAATAGCAACAGCTAAAAGGAATGAGCATTAAATGCTAAATAGGAATATTCTAATATATTCTAATACCCTCCCTTAATGCTCAATCTATTTACAACACCAATAGACCCTCTGAATTTTACAAATTTATCAGGACCAAGAGGCTTGGTGAAGATGTCGGCGGGCTGCTCTGTTGTGGGAACATATTGCAACTGAACTGAGCCGTCTTCAACAAGCTGGCGAATGTAGTGACAATGAGTTTCCACATGCTTTGTTCGTTCATGAAAGACAGGATTCTTGGCAAGTTTGAGCACTCCCTGATTATCACAAAACAAAGAAGTAGGCCCTGTCTGAGAAACATGCATATCTGCCAGCATACGTCGAAGCCAAATTGCCTCACAGGATGCCTTAACTGCTCCCCGATACTCGGCTTCTGTTGAGGAGAGAGCCACTGCCTGTTGCTTCTTACTAGTCCAAGTAACAGCACCGGATCCTAGATTAAACACATACCCAGCTGTAGATTTACGGTCATCAACCGAACCGGCCCAGTCAGAATCAGTGTAACCACTGAGAATAGGATTGGAACTTCGAGTGTATAGGAGGCCATAATCAGAAGTGCCACGCACATATCGTAGCACACGCTTTGCTGCTTGCCAATGATCAGCTTTAGGAGCGGACATGAAGCGAGAAATGTAGCTTACTGCAAAACTGATGTCAGGTCTGGTAGCAGTAAGATAGATGAGACTGCCCACTAATTGCCTGAATAAAGTTTCATCCACAAGGGAGAGGATGACTGCGCTGAAAGTTTGAGCCCTGGTTCCATAGGAGTCGTGGCCGGTTTGCAATCCTGCATTCTGAATCTGTCCACAAGATTTTTGGCATACTTGGACTGAGAGAGAAAGATCTGATTTTCAGTCTGCCAAACTTCAACCCCCAGACAATAATGAAGAAGCCCCAAGTCTGTCATCTCAAAAGTTCTGCATAAATCTTGTTTGATCCCATGGATCAAATGTGCAGAGCTGCCAGTAATGATAAGATCATCCACATAGACAACCACAAACAAGATATCATCACCAGTATGCTTGATGTACAGGTTTGCATCAGAAGGGCTCCGCTGAAAACCCTGATCTGTCAGGTACTGATCAATTTTCATGTACCAAGCCCGAGGAGCTTGTTTCAATCCATAGATTTCTTTAGCTAACCGACACACTTTCTGTTCTTGACCAGCAACCTTGAATCCTGGAGGCTGCGTCATGTAGACTTCTTCTTGGAGATCACCATTTAGGAAAGCACTTTTTACATCCATCTGATGAACTTTCCAATTGAACTGAGCTGCTAGGGCAAGAACAAGCCTTATGGTACTCATCTTGGCTGTAGGAGCAAAAGTCTCCTCATAGTTGATGCCTTCCTTCTGTGAAAATCCTCGAGCCACAAGCCGAGCTTTATACTTGTCTATGGTTCCATCAGCTTTGTATTTCACTTTATACACCCATTTGCAGCCTATGGGCTTTTTGTCTGCAGGAAGATCAGAAAGTGTCCATGTGTGATTCTTCTGAAGACTCTGGAATTCGGCTTCCATAGCCTGTTCCCACTCAGATGTACCCTTAGCCTCTGAATAGGTTTGAGGCTCAAAAGTACTGTGCAGGTTAGCCATAAGAGCAAAATTGACTGTAGACTGTTGTCTGCTCTTATGTCTAGAAGTTCTGCCTTCAAGGAGCTCATCATCCCTCCCATCAGGTGGACCGACCGGAAGAAGAACACTGTGAGGCTGATCCTCAGAACACTGCTTAGAAGAAGAAGACTGAAAAAATCCTCTGTCTTCATCAAATACTACATCCCGACTGAAGCTAAGACGACCAGTGGCTATATCTATCAGCCTATAGGCCTTGTGATGATCACTGTACCCTGTCATCATGAGTTTCTGGCTTTTGGAATCCAACTTAGATCGCTTAGCAGCTGGAATCCAAACATATGCAACTGAGCCAAATACTTTGAGGTGACTGATCTTAGGCTTTCGGCCAGACCAAACCTCTTCAGGAGTCTTCCCTGTAACAGCCTGAGTGGGTGATCTGTTAAGAAGATAAACAGCAGTAAATACTGCTTCAGCCCAGAATTTGTTTGGAACACTCCTGTGTTGTAGCATGGAACGAGCCATTTCAACAATCGTGCGATTGCGACGCTCGACAACACTGTTTTGCTGAGGAGTGTAAGGAGTGGTTAATTGACGTTTGATGCCATGGATATCACAGAAGTTGGCAAACGCTGAAGAACAAAATTCCCCCCCATTGTCTGTCCTAAGGGTCATTATGTTACAACCAGATTCTTTCTCCACTAAAGTTTTAAACTTCTGAAAGGTACTAAGAACATCAGATTTATTTTTTAAAAAATATACCCACATCTTTCTACTGAAATCATCTACAATAAGTAAAAAATATTTGCAAGCAGTGATAGAAGCTGTATTCATAGGTCCGCAAATATCAGCATGAAGTAACTGAAGTACCTTAGATGCGCGCCAAGATTCTCCATTTTTGAATGAAGACCGATGTTGCTTTCCCGCTTGACAGGCGCTGCATACCCCCAACCACTGAGTCTGAATATCAGGTAATCCAGACACAAGTCCCTCCCTAGAGAGCTGAGAGAGATACTGCATATTGAGATGCCCATATCGCTGATGCCATAGAGTGCTGATAGGAGAAATACGTGCTGCTAGAGCCACTTCTGGAGAGTCACCGGTGTCAAGTAGCCTGTATAAACCATGATCTTCTAGGCCAACAGCAACTGTTAAACTAGACTCCCTGTCAATAATGGAGCACTTGTGGGTACTGAACACTACATCAAGTTGAGGAGAATTCCTCATAATCTGGCTGACAGATAGCAGATTAATTTCCAGACCAGGAACATAGTATACATTCAGAAATATAAGTGTGCGCCCACCAGACTGAATTTGAACTGTACCTCTGCCAGCTACTGTGTACTTTTCACCTCTGCCAAATACCACGGAATCACTGAAAGGTGAGAAGTCAATAAACCAGTCACGCCTGTGAGAAAAATGACGTGATGCGCTAGAATCAATGTACCATGCAGAGGAAGGAACATGATCTGAAGACCTTTTAGCCATAAAGGCGTAAAAGGCAGACTCTGTCTGCTCGGAATGTTCTGCAACATTTGCTGTCTGATGTGGCCCTCCCTGTTTCCTCTGTTCAGAAGCAATCCTCTGTCGGCAATCTTTCTTCATGTGACCGAACCTGCGACAATAATTACACTGCACACTTTTCTTCCGAGCAGGATCAAAAGGCTGAGAGGAGCCTTTCTGCTGAAAGGACTGAGAGGACTGATATTTTGCAGAAAATGCATTTTCCGAGGACACTGATGAAGCACTACTACCAAACTGTTGTTTCCACCGATCCTGCTGCAGAAGTTTGGTACATAAATCTGGAAACTTCAGATCAACATTTGTGGTGGTAATGTTGAGCGTTTCAATGAAGTGTTCATAAGATTTCGGTAGACTTTTCAAAGTAATGACTACCATATCTTCCTCCTCCATGGTCCGACCAATGGCTTCGAGCTGATCTCGAATGTCTTTAATTTTGTTGAGATGTTCCTGTAAAGACATATGTTCGTCCATCATGATGGAGAACAACTGATTTTTGAGAAAAAAAGCTCTGCTTTTATCAGATGTCTCATGCAGTTCTTTCAACTGTTGCCAGATTTCAGCAGCTGTCTTGCCAGAAGGGATCTGTGGTAACTGATCATCAGCGACAGAGAGCTTGAGAAGCATAACAGCCTCTCGATTTCGATCATCAAATTTATCTTGATCGGTCCCGGCTGTACCGGGACGAAGCTCTTTGCCCAAAATGAGTTGATCAAGACGCCTGTACTCAAAAATGGTCAACATTCTTTGTTTCCAAATGTTATAGTTGTTGCCATTAAAGCGTTGATTTCCTTCTAACATCAGATTGGTAAGTGTGGCCATTTTCCCAAAGAAAATACAGAAGTCTGACACACAAGAACAATGTAGCTGCCTGTTTATCCTGATGTAAATTAAAGAACAGACTTTGTCCTGCTAAAAAAAAATTTTTACCCAGCAAAAATATCTCTTCAGTCTAAAACAATAGTAATACTGCTAGCACAGAATATAGTTCTGAGAATACAGTTTCCCACAAGAGAATGCAGGTCTACCACAAGTGTATACTGATGCAATAAACAGATGTCACAGGTCTGAGTTTGTAATGAAGGCTGTCAGGATCACAAGAAAAAAATTCCGCTGATTGGTAACGCACTGCCGGCAACCAGAACCACAAATACAGCAAATACAAATATTGAAAAATGGACCCACATGTGCTGTCTCAGCTTCACGTTTCTGATGATTGGTAACACACTGCCGGCAAACACCACGGATATATACGTCTCAGGTATCAAATTGGCCCACAAAACAAATACGAAGATCTAAACAATGGCCCACGTGAGCTATCCAAGCTTCACGTTACGTCACGTCTCAGCTACAGGTCACGTCTCAGCTACAGGTGTATACGCTTGAAATATACAGGTGTATACGCTTGAAATTGGACCACGTGAGCTATCAAAGCTTCACGTCACGTCTCAGCTACGTTTATATACGTGTTATATATATAATAAAAGCCACAGGTGAATACGCTTTATATATATACCCGTTTTGAAATATATCCACGAGTTTGATAACACGCGTATGACTGAGATATATCGGCGTTTGAAATATACACGGGTTTGAAATATATCAGAAGTATAACGCGTGAAATACAATGAACCACGGGTTTCAGATATAGATCCACGGGTTTGAAATATATATCCACGGGTTTCCACGGTTTCAAATGAATATCACAGGTTTCAAAATGTATATCCACGGTACATATAATCCACGGGTTTGACAGCGTTTAACAGCAGTTAAAAAAAAAGAGACAGGTGCCCGCAGATCGACTTTTCAAACCACGACTCCGATTTTCAAACAAACAAATGAGTTTTGAGAGGAAACACCTGGATCACGATTGCTGAGGAATTCCACGTTGTGGTCGAATAGCCGCCAGGCAAAGAAGAAGATAGCCGGATTCACGATTCCAAGCAAACTGGCCAGCCAAAAAAAAATCCCGCTCCCACGAAAACAGTCACCGCCACAAAGTTATTTCCTTAAAAAAAATTACCATGCAAGGAAGAATCCATTTCTGTATCGAGATGGACGACTGTAAGCTTTTATCACAGCAAGCAAAGCCGAGGCTAAGACTCAGTGAAGGCTGCCTGGCTTACAGAGGGCTCGACCTTAGAAAGGACTCAAGAGATTACGATGCAGAGAGAATTACTGTTCAAGAAATCTCTTAACCTTGCTCTGATACCATAAAAGAATGTTGAATGAATTAATTTCGAATGAGCAAACAGCTCAATCATAATACAGAGATATTTACAATAATAGAAACATCAGGTTTCTATGTAGAATATAGAAACACTCAGTTTCATCAAAGAAACTGCTAAAAGAATATAAATAGCAACAGCTAAAAGGAATGAGCATTAAATGCTAAATAGGAATATTCTAATATATTCTAATAGGAAATGTAAACAATAAATATCAGCAAACAAAGACAAAATGTTTGGTTGTATGATGGCACCTGAATATAAGTCTAGAACCTCATCCCACAGAGATAAAATAGTCTGGCAACAGTGAACTCCTTTAGTGGTCAACATTTTCTCTATGGGATGGAAATGCTATGTAGAAATTTCTCTATAGATCAACTAGCTTTGATACCATGTAGAAATTCTCACTATAGATCACTCGATAATGCAATGTACTAAAGCAGTGTTGATAATATCGCCGAAATATTGGCGATATTCATAAATATCGCATATTTTCGGCGAGCCGAAATATCGGCGAGAAAATAT